>VYZW01047453.1:29844-52555 GCA_013401315.1 Balaeniceps rex
AAAAATTTTATCAGGTTAGACTTTACTGCATTACATTTATTCATAGCCAGATCACAGCTCACAGCCTGTTACCAATGCTAGAGAGCAGCCTTGGCTAAGCCAAGGCCATTCCAGAGGAGCTTCACAGATGAGAAGATGCATTAAGGGATTTGACTTACAGGAATGATTTTAATGTTTTACTGATCTAAGTGATACTGCATTAAACCCATGCTAATGCCTAAATTAATAAAGTTTAGAATAGGAGAAAGACAACAAGGTTGCTGTATCAGCTTGCAAAGCCAAGCACCTCATGCCATTAACCCAACATACATTTCATAATAAAGCCACACATTGAAGAGGAACGGCGTTAAATCCAGTGATGGCTAGTGAAGCACAGTGCCTGGTGGGAGGAAAGTTAGGTGTGTGCAACCTAATCACAAGAGCTCGAAATGTGAAAAGCCAGACATATAATGCATGCAGGAAAGAATGAAGCTGCCCTAAGGCAGAAATCACATTTTACACTTTGTTCAAAGGCTCATAGGATTTGCCTGCTCCAAAATAACCGTAAGCTAAGGAAGCACTCTGAAGAAATGACAGGTAAAATGAGCACTGTAATACTCAGTTCCCCATTAGCAAACCATATACACTGAAATCCAGAAAGCCTCCATCACTGCATTCTTTAGCAATTCATGGAAGCCAATTACCGAGCGTTTGTAAAACACTCTTCAGATCTTTCTTTGAGACCCTAGCTCAGCTATGCTTATACAATAGGAATATACCATACACTCCCCAACCATCTGAACGAATTTTAAGGCAAAGAAGCCATGAAATGCATCAAACCTCCAGCTAATTTCTATGGAGCTTGGCATTTCTACTACCGTTCCTGGCTTCCATTTCACTCCAGTCCTTCTCATATTATTTAATTCACTTATTTAATGATTTATACAGCACCTATATCCTTAGCCATCAGTCACCCTTCTCATATAGCCTTAAAAGGACTTGTTTAGGTTTGCAGGGTGAGGGGGAGGAAAGGGGGTTCCTTCTGAGTGCACTATGTCAAGGTTGTTAGAAGCCAGCAGATTCTAGTCTCCCAACCCATTTTTAAACCGCAAATTATGAAAACAGTCCACACGCTGTTTATCACTAAATTCAGTTTTATGATGCTACCCATAGCAAGAGATAGAATCTGCATTTTGGTGAGAAACAGTATGTGAAGTATTCTATAATTTTCACTTTAAAAGGATGCGAGAATCTCTGGCTCTTTACAAACTTGACATATTCAGCACACACACAAAAATTTAAACAAGTCCTTTTAAGGCTGCATAGCTTCTGTCTTAAAAAAAAAAAAAACACCACCCAACCCTCGCATATTTGCTGGACTGGGTTGCTAGCGCTTCCCAGAGCTCTTCTCTATCCCCTTACAAGAATCAAACCACACTCTGCCCTTGTACACATGGGGATAAAAAAGCCATCTCATTCCCTTCAGGGGAAGGGATGGCCAAGTGACATTTCTTCTACTTGGCAGAAACCTTAAAATAAATTTAAAAAATAATATGAAAGTGCCCTACAAATGGTAAAAAAAGGAAAGTGGGGAAAATGGAATTGCATTAAGACATTGCACTAAAACTACAAGCTATTTTTCTGCCCCAGTGACACTAAAGCTCAATCGTCATTTTCCTAATGCACTTGACTCCCAATCTTTGTTTGCTTAAGTTCCACATTTCCTGCCTTCATGATATTAATGTACTTTAGAGCCCAGAAGACTAACTGGTACATAGGTTTTTATGTCTTATAAAGTGATCTGCCTCCATCGTAAATACACTCCATTCAATAACAAAAGTCTAGAGATGAAAATATCTTATAACTTTTTCAGGTTTTATGTCCTCCAGCACATTTTATCTCCACAGATACTCAAGGCTCTATTTTTCATTTATTCAGAGTGGAATATGAG
Organism: Balaeniceps rex; assembly: GCA_013401315.1. Taxonomy (NCBI): domain Eukaryota; kingdom Metazoa; phylum Chordata; class Aves; order Pelecaniformes; family Balaenicipitidae; genus Balaeniceps; species Balaeniceps rex. The sequence continues at coordinate 31,775 of VYZW01047453.1, forward strand.
CTTTTGAACAGATATACACAATGCTAATAGTCCTTACACACAGAAACCACCACAAATTCCTCAATGCAAATCTTTTTGATTTAAAGTAGTTCTTCTGTGAAAACCAATACTTCTTGTGGACCCCACAAGTCCTGGTCAGAACAGGCATTTCCTATTCCAGACAACACTTTTGATGAGAGAACATGAGAAGAGGAAGGTGAGCATCACCTGACTGAGGGGTTGTTTGAGAAACACCCTGGTTCCATAGGAAAAGCCTCCTAATTGCTAACCCAAGTTTATTTATTCCTAGTTTACAATTCACTTGTTGTCATCGCTGTGCTTTAACAGAAAGAATTTTCTTTCTTTTCTGTTTATTCCCTTGATATAGTCATTGAGAATGATCACACCCTTCTCATCTTCTCTTTTGCTAGGCTAAGCAAAGTTATTCTCCTCCAGTCCTCAAGATGATAGTACCTCTATTTCCTTACATGTTTTCTTACAATTCCTCCAGACATTAATTTCTCTTTCTTGAACATGGGGCACTGGAAATGTACTCAGATTCCCAGCAAAACTGTACCAGTGGTCTTTGCAATGGTATAAACACTTCCCTTTCTCTACCAAAAATCTAATACCTGATATATTCTACAAGAATTGTGTTTAGAAAAGAAAAAAAAAAAAAAACAAAAACACACACACACTTTTCAGAAACGCAACAACTATCAAAGAGAATCATCAAATTATTCTGGCACAATCTGGCTATAGTAAAATTATTCTTCATTTTTCTCTCATCTTCATCATTATTGCTTGTCTTTAACAATGACTTCCTTGTTCTGAAGCCTTTCACACAACCTATGTCATAATAATAAATGTATAGGTGCCTGAGTCACATTTTTGCTTCTTCTCAACAGCAAGGAATATATTTGTTATTCTCCAGTCATATGTGAGCAGCTCTGAAATGACTGATCTATCAAAAATGCTTGAGATCAGATTTTAAATTTTATGTGTCACTCCCTTATGATATTTTGAGATGTCTAATGAAACAATGAACACAAGACTTGCAGAGAGAAGTAATATATTTTACAAGAACAATCAATATAAGTTAGAAAGAAGAAAACATACACGTGACTTTTCACCTTGTGGCATTCTTATGGTCATTTAGGGACGGCTATCATACAGTTCTCAGGATCCAGGAAGATCAGAGACTTAGGTTTTACTCATGAACAAGAGATTCTCTTTTTCAGGCCCTCACACAAATTATCTTGGTTTTAATACAGCACCACCAATGTAATCATTGCTATGGAGAGTGGAGGTAGAAAATATATCTAGTTTTGAGATCGTATCTAGATTATTTTTAAGGTATACTATACCTTCAATGCATTGTGGCTTCATTTCAATCCTCATTCTTATGTCTGAAGAACCTCTTTTTTTGCACCAATTTCCTCTGTAAAGAGCTCAGCTTGACTTTTGACAATTTGCACAGAAACCTTTAACTTCCCAGCCACAGCTTGCATTGCAGGATCTCTGCTTGCCCTTTATGCTGAAGCAGTTAATCTATTTGCATCTCCAGTAAAACATTTTAAAAATGTGTGGTTCAGTCAGTTTGTGGACTTTGTTTTAAAAAAAATAAAATGTTGTCTCCCCCTGATCTCTTTAGTTTAGTTAATTTAATTATTTCCACTTGATTTCTGATTGTTCACCTTTCTATCTGAAATTAATTAAATGGTAAGCATTTGTTCGAGGACTGTTTTCTTGCTATCCCACAAGGCCATTCCTACATACCAAAGCTAAGCCTGAAACACAGTGATCTTTTCATTCAATAACTATTAGGAGAAGAAATATGTTGACTACTACATCCAGAAATATCCTTCCTATCATTATTAATAGTATCTTCTCTAAGAAATAAAAGTTTCCCATAGACATGTACCTCCCAGTAGTATTTCTTTCTCTAGTAACATTAAGGACTTCTAGAGCAAAGCTGAACTCGGCATCTACAGCAGACTCCTCACACCATCCCACTGCACCTCACACCTTAAACCTGCCCAGGAAACGTAAAGCAGGACAAGGGGGAGTGCACAGGGTCTTTGCTCCACCCCATCAACCAGAAGGCCTTCCAGGCCACCAAGAACTGGAATAACCTTCTCACCACCCCCATGCCATTCTGGCACTGTGTGAGCAGGTTGAGGAGGACAACCAACATAATTGTTTATTTCGTACAGAACTCACCAGAACCCATTTTTAAAGTACTCCCAGTGACAGAAAAATTGAAAACTTCATAAACTTCGCCAAGCTTTTTAATACTTCTTAAGTTTGTGGACCTCTCCTACCAAAAAATGTCAGAGAATTAGCCAATCTGACCTAACAGAAGATTTCCTACATGAGACAGATGTTGACAGATGGGCAAGTTTGAAGACAATTTAATCTTGATTTGGCATTTCAGAAGCACCTCTCACCTCTGTAGTGTAACAAAAGCAGCTTTAAGCAATTTGAGTGCAGTTGTATTTATTAACACGTTGCATGAGTCACTACTTCAAAATGCCTTATGCTGTCCTTAAAATCATATTGGCATGTATCTCCTTTGAACATTTTGCTAAGTGCTACTAAAACTTTACAGCCCTGGGGAAAAAGATGTAGGAGAGATCTGGCACATTTACACTTTAAACAATGAGGCATACATAGATCTGTTCCTCTTCTTCCCCATTCAGATTCATGACATGCAAAAAACTCCTTTACTTAATGTAATGTCATCCTTAAAATTTTACAAGTATAAATTACACTACCCCCAGAAAATGCAACATATCCCTGATGAGCATGCACAGCACAAAGGGCCACTGCTTAGCACAAAGATAATGATTTTAAATCTGAAGTGCAGCCACGTAAGAGAGAAATAAAGCCAATATGAATGGAAAATGTACGTAATTTTTAAATTAACTCAGTTTGCAACAGATTTTCTTTAAACAGTACGTACTGTTCAGTGTCCTTTTAATCTTATATTTTCTGTTTTCTCAAGTTTGGCAAAACAGAAAGAATAGCACCGGTGAAGCGAATGAATTAGGGAGAGGAAGGGGACTGAAGAAGTTCACATTATTTCTTTTAAGTTGTAGTCATCTTTGTCAAATACGTATATTACGTTCCAGGCAGAAGCGCAATTTTCCCAATGACAGTGTATCCATAACTATTGCTAGGCAAATGTAAAAGCTGAAGGCTTCCTTCAAATCAAGCTATCCATACAAAAATTAGTTCTTGTCACAGTAGCAGTGGTGCCAACAAAAGAAATCTGTTCATGTGAGCAAAAGGCTTCCCCACAGTAATGAACACCTGCTTCACCTACTATGGTTTAATGTGGTAGGGAGGCATCTAGGAGCTTCTTCCACAGTTGCTACTCCAAGTGCCAGGAGTTTTTATACCCCCTAGGCCATGCCGGGGGTACTGGTGCAAGGGCAGGGGGCTGCGAGGCATCAGTGCTTGGGATGCAGGCTGGCTTCCAAACACAATAGCAGTGGGGTCTCCTCAGCTATACCCTTCTCTCTCTCTCTCATCAATACTTGGCCCTTTTCCTTCCTTTTTCATCCCCCATAGCTACAGTTTGCTACCTCCCAACTCCAACTCTCCCTCTTCTGTCCCCGAAACCAGGAGCCATGCAAAACACACTTCCAAGAGAAACTCCAGCAGAGTGAGTGAGAAAGATTAGGTATGTGCTCAGCTTCCCTCTCCTCTGCTGGCAGAGATAGCAGATCCCAGTCTCTGAGGGGATGCTGCTTCTGAGGAACTGCAGGATAAAGCTGATTAGGGCACCTATTTAAAAGATGGGAAATTTAAAAAAAAAAAAAAAAAGGCAAGCCATGAGTTGGAAAGGTTACCAAGGGCAGTATTCATCTAAATGAAGAATGCTGCAATGTTGATGTCAACTGCTAAAGTTCGGGCTCCATTTATAGTTGGGGTGGGGGAGGGATCAGGAGAGGACATTTTCTCCTTGACTTCAGGCCATGATACGAGCTCCTTTCACTCTGCCCTCCCAGGCAGACATTTGTTTCCACTGTGCATGAAGTCCACACCTGAAGAAAGCAACGAGCGCAAAGGACGGTTTCTAGGTAGAGGCACAGAATAAAGATGTCCATCACAGCAAAGAGCCAGGTCCCCTTCCTCAGCCAAAACAAAACGAAGGGGGAAAAACTTGGATAAATACCAGGGCAACAAAAGCACAGTTTAAGCTAAAAGCTCGTGTTGCCTCAAGAATAAATTTAGGCCAATATGAAAAGATGACTATCACTCACAGAGCTCTGGAAGAGCCCTTCAGCTGAAGGAGTGAACTGAAGAAAAACTACTTCTGAGACACAGAGCCTGCTGTGTTTATGTAAAGGATTACATGTAGCTGTGTGCAAGAGAAAGGGGCAGGGATACACGGCCCAGGAGGTCCCCCGTGTCTTACATTCCTAGATATTGGCCAAGTGGAATTTTGCTAAACTTTCCAAATATTTTCCTTCCAAAGAAATCACTTTCAAGCTTCAAGCAAGTATGAAGAATTATAGGCTCAAACGCTGATTTTCTTATAAAAAGTTACATCAAACCAGAACAAATATGCTGCTTTGAAATCTTTGGGAAAAAGATCAGTCCCCTAACTTGCCAAACACGTGAGTAACAATTGCACTAGCTTGTTTCCAGAGCACTTTCTCTGTTCGCTACTGCCATTCTTTCTGAAGAAGAATCAGATTCTCAGGGGAACAATAATTAATAGACTCAGTCAAGAGATCATTTCCTCTGGTCCCTCTGCAGTGCTAAATCGCGTCAGTCTCCAGGAAATAGAGTAAAGTGCAAGTGCTAAAACCAATCTAAGCCTACTACAAATGGGAGGAAGATGTGTACCGAAGCAATGGGAGGGCGTGCGGATGTTTAAAGGAGCTCAAGAAAAGCTATTCTTTTTCTTTTTTTTTTTCATTGTACAGTTTTCCTTGGTGCTCAAGTTACACCTACGTAGATTTACTAAGACTAGAAGTACCTGTTTCAGAGGTCATTTAGGAAGTAATTTAGATACATTTAAGAGAGTATACGCCTACGGGAAGTGTAAGTGAGCCAGGAAACTACCAAACACTCCTGACACAAATATAAAACCCAGGACTAAGAAGTGGCCTGTAGGATCATCACAGACTCTCCCCAGCACAAGGTCAAACGGCAGACGCAGTTTTGATTCTGAAGTAAGGAAGAGGTACACAAGCATCAAATGAGGGCAGCAGAAAGCAGGCTGTCAAAACTATTATATAACCTGAAAAGCTTCTGGATAAGTTGGGTTTATGCATCAGATCCAGCCTATGTGCTGTAGAAGAGGCACCCTTCTGGAAGCACAACAGTGAGTAAAAGTCAAGTGCATCAACGTTATTACTGTAAGTTCACCTATGCTTTACCTATACACATATCTTGGTCCCTACATTTTTCTCCAAGTTGGTATACTTTTCATTCCTAGAACTAACGCAATTACTTCTGCTGCTGTCAAAACTCAACTTCCTCTTTTGTTCTTCCTTCTTTTTAATTAAAATGATTTTTGTTGAAGGACAAAAGCTACCACTGAAAAAAGAGGGTTTTTAAGGAAAAGAATTTCAGAGAATTAATTGTCCAAACCCCACAGCTGATGTCTCAACAACACCAACACTGAAAATACTAGAACAGTCTGTAGTCACAATTAGGTATTACACCAGCAAATCTAGCCTTGCATCAGAACGTGGCACGCTGCTCTCTTTTTTTTTTTTTGCAGGATACAAGAAATGCCCATACTCATGAAGAAAACATTTCAAAATGCATAACTGAACTTGGTCTCGGCAAGGTAGCTTAAGCATCTTCTAGCAAGAGAGGAAGAGTTTTCTGTCACACCCTCAAGAGACCAGCCAGCAAGCCTTGCTTGCTCTCTCATGTGGCGGCAACGCTGATGACATTTGTTAAAGACCAATCATAATGTGGTGATTGGGTAATCTTGTGGATAACCTCAAGTGAAATACTTCCAGCAGAGAAGAAATAAAAGAACAGCATATACAAACATAGCATTAAAATGCACATAAATATGTAACTAATACATTGTAATATATATACACAAGAGAAAGATACAAAGCAGAGATGCTTGTCATGACAAGGGTCTCTTTTCCTAAAGAAACATCTTCTTTTGAGCATTGCTCCTCACTAACATGGTAGGAAGGTAGGTCTGCATCCCAGCTTGGCCTTTGCTTACGTGGGTGTGTCAGCAGGGCTGTTTATAAGCCAGAAAGATTTACATGAATATATAACTCAGCCTCCAAGTGTTGCTCTTCAGTGACGTTGAGCAAACAAAGCTGAAGTCTTTGAGAGCTAACAAGCTCCAGGACTAATGAAAACCAAGCCATTGGTAATTAGTTGAAAAGACTTGGGATTCACCAAACACAAGAGCATAGGGGTTTTTTCAGCCCTTTTTTGAGTGTCAGCACCATTTCTATACAAGGAACTCTTTTAAGTGTTACACTCACTCAGAGCGTGCATCAAACACTGGCACATGCTGGCCGAAGAGGCAGTGGTCTTGCAGCGACTGGCTGCTACGGGCAGGACAGAGCTCAGGAAGAGCTCTAAACCATCATCTACAGTGGCCACCCAAACAACGTGTTACCTTCCCTGTTTGAAACAGATGAGAACACTCCTGTAGCTTGTGGTTACTCAAAGCAGGTCAATGCAGTAGGGCAGGAATAGTCCTGACCTTCAGCCTTCACTAGATTTGCTTATTTATAACCATCATTGAGGCTGAAAGCACCACTCATAGGGCTGGGACCATCTGAGCTGTGTACGGTACAACACGGACAAAAAGGACAATCCCAAATGCAAAGAAGCCTCATCATAAGACACAACTATAATGGGTGACAGGGAATACACAGCCATTTATTATCCCACTTCGGCTTCAAGCAGAGAAGCCCTTAGGAGATGCAAAGAAAGCTCATGTAAAAGCAAGCTTGTTTGCCTGATCAATGTGATCAAAAAGGCCTGTTTCTTTATCTGCTTACTTGGAGCTGGATCGAGAAGTTGCGCTTAGAGTTAAATATTTTTCTAAATACCTAAATATGCACTGTGATGAGTCAGAATATTTATTGCCTTGCTCCAGCCACCCTGTTTAAGTTGCATTCAAGCTTGCTTTAAAATGGATCCACAGAGATAGCTAGAGGCCAGTTCAAGCAGAATTAAAGAATATGACTAGCAAGACACATTAATTCTTCACGGTAACTCCATTAACTGCAGATACTTATCCCAGAATAAATGTGACCTCCTATTTTCCCCCTTGCTTTTGCATCCTTAATAGATAAATATCAATTCTACTGAGTTAACAGAAAACTGAATAGTGTTAGCACTACTTGGGGGGAAAAAGAAAAGTTTTATGCCAGAAAACAGCAAGATGAATCACCAAGAACATAACAAGGTTATTTGCGAAAACCAAGGACATATATACACACTCCCAACGCTATTACCTCTGAACGCACCAAAATGCATTAAACACTTTACAGAACAAGCTACATACAAGTGCTGCTCCTATCAGTTTATAAATTTGATTTCATTAAAAACTATGGAACTGACATGTTCAAAAAAACAGCATGGCCAACATAAAGGCTACCCTAAGGATCTGGCATGGTTGCTCAAACAGGGGTACACTCCATTTCTGATTTGTAGATAACTAAAATAGCTCTAAGTTGACAAGATATGCTTCAGATCAACAGTTTGCTTTCAAATGTTCAACTCCACCTGTGTGCTGATTGCCAGAGAGAAAAATAAATGTTTGTAATTTGCCTTTTAAAGCAAGAAACATATTTTTAACGCTAGTCTCTCTAGTACAGAACACACCAATGTATCAGTTCATACAAAAAGAACTCCAAAGTTTTGCAGTACATATTGTCAATGATTTTAAAGGAAACTTATAGGACATCCTGTTTTAATGAAATCAAGAACAGAAATAGGATTCAAATTTCTTCTGATCACAGGAGAATTACTGAATTCCTGAGAACTAAAAATACTGATAAAAGGTGTTTGACAAAATGCCATGTTTTCAACTATATGTCAATATAGGACATAACAACAGTATACAAGGCACTCTAGGGAAGGAAAAAAGATCCGATTATTCCACAATTTGAGTTTTCATTACAAGATATATGTTAATAGCTGGACTACGGGGCAGCGGGGGGGGGGGAACACACACCAAAAAAAACCAAACAAAAAACCAACCAGATTCAAAAATCCCCTGAGTTTCCACAGAATCTAAAACAAGCCTCAGCGGTACAAGTTAACCCAATAATTTCTAACAGATTATTCAGATGCCTATGTGGAAGAAAGAGGTACCACATACAATTTTTGTGCTGGGGAGCAGAGGGGGGTGCATGAGGCTACACACACAGAATGATGCAACAGAAGAGAGACCATGTATAAATGGAAATGGAAAGAGGAAATAGATAAAAACTTATTTCAAACAAAGAACACATACCGAAACCCTCCTCACTGTTGTCAAGCAGCCATGCGAATGCTGGGATTTTCAGAAGCAATGACTGAAATTTGCTTTCAGTGAAGATGAAGTTTGTTTTACTCCAAACCTCAGCGTGAGCAAAGTTGCAGAATTTCACAAAACTTCAGATAGAGCATTTGTAATATATACTGTAAACAAAACATTCATCCCTGTAAAATGAAACCTTGACTTAGCCTGGCCTAGCGCCCTTAAGAGAGGAACAATGTTAGATAGCTCAAGTTAGAGATCAAGTTAGTTAGAGATCAAACATACAAGCATCTCAAACACAAGACTAACACACACAATGTGATGACAACCCATACAAGACAAGGGAAAAACAAAGAGGGAATCATTTTAACGTCAGTCTTCTACATCTTTGCAGCTGACGCCCTCCAGCACAAGTGAATTTGAAGGGTTCAAACCAAACCCCTACCTTGCGAAATGACACCAGCAAAATTAAAGGCAATATCATTAACAAAGGAGAACAGCATGAAGATCTTGGTTCTAACAAACCTACCCTGGAGAATGTGTGTCAGCAAATTAAATATGAACACATACACACAACTTGGGAGAAGTAGAAAAACCTGCTATTTCCTGTTGACTTTTAGTGAAAGGGATGTTCTGATTTGCAAAACCTCATGCATTAAATAATTACCAATAGCCAATTGCATTATATTTATTTTAACACGAAAGATGTAGTGAAGACTAGAAAACTGATTAAAAAGTGTAAATATTCCACCAGAAGCAACACAGGAACAAGTTGGGCTGATGATGTGCTCTATACAGTTTTTATGAAATTGTTGTGGATGACCTACAGAGCGTCTGTATTTCACAATGGGTCATTTTCTCATCTTCTTGCAAGAGACAGAATTTAAGAGAACTTTTGAAAAAAAAGTAATAAAAAACACATCCTCAGAAACATGTTACTAAAGGAAAGGAATTTGATGTTTCTTCTTCAGCTGGAATTCCTTTTTCAGGCATGAATTCTACATAAAGGGCAAGTGATTTAAACAACTGGTACAAAATAAGTCAAAAGAGAGATGTAAGTCAACTCTGCTTAATGTTACATGCAAGTTAAGGTAACAGGTACCATATTTATACTCATAGATAACAACTGTAAGGGCGTCCTGGCAGTAATATTTCTTGCCAAACACTTTGGGGTTATGCTCAGAGACAGGGGGAAAAAAAAAAAAAAAAAGACAGCAGCTTACTACTCATCAGACGTGCTCTCTGTGTGCATTTCAATTACTCTCTATTTACTCTAGGGACGGAAATACTGCCCTTCACCTTTTTCGGCCCTGCAGAGAGAAAAGGAGTTGCAATAGCATTAAAAGAGTTTTGCTGCACAGTAACAATTACTGAGTATTTTGTATTGGCAACACCACATGAGAAAGAAAAAAAAAAAAAAAAAAAAAAACACAGCNAAAAAAAAAAAAAAAAAAAAAAAAAAACAACACAGCCCAAGGCTTCAGCTGGCTAAACATACAGGACTAGCTCCTAGCAAAGGCATCTTTTCAAATTCAGCTGTGCAGACTTAAAAGTAACTGAAAAACAATAAATTTGAGAATCTGAAGTGTCATTTTTTCCCATCACTTCACAGAAGATGTCTGAATGCCACTATGACATATTTAAAGGCACAAAAATAGGTCTTGCTTACCTGGGTTTGCGAAAGCCTGCACCAATGCAAATACAGAATTAGATGACTTTAAATGGATGATGGAAATGCATAAATGAAAAGTGACATAAAATGGTGTGACACACAGTATGGGAAAACCCAAATTCATCCCACTGCAGGAAGGGCCACTCTATTGACTCCAGTTCAGTCTAATTTACAGTCTAGTAGGCACACTACGACAACTTTAATTTATAGCCAGAAATGTTGTTCTAGTACTGAAGGACTTAAATCCTTTCCAGCCATTATGTACCCTCTCCAGAAATAAAAATCTATGGTTCTGTTCAGCACCACTGACAACAAACAAATTCTCCAAATTCATGCAAAAAGACTCAATAAATGGAGACTCCCAAATTTCTCATATCAAGGAATGCTTTCAAAGACTACAGCGCTGTCAGATAATTAAAGAATTGCAAGAACCACTTCTGATGCCATGAATCACCTGTACTGGGACAGCTATTCTCCATTAGAAAACTCACAGCAGGGAATTTCCCCAAAAAAAGGATTAGCCAGAAGGTAAATCATCAGTTGATCAGCAATCAGAAAGGACAACAGCATCTTTTCTGTAAATAAATGTAAGCAACTCACACTCTCCTTGTTAAATTTAGTAACAAAAACATTTGACAGAGTAATGTACAACTATGGAGAAGGACTGCATAGTTTGCTCTTTTTTACTCTTTTTCTCCTCTGTGATTCTGACAGAGATTAAAAACATTGCAATTGGGCAGAGTTATCATCTTAAATTCCCATAAATACAGAATTTGACATTGCTTCACATGGGCTGCGCAGCCATGCATGGAAAATCCTGACTAAAATGTAGATGCATTCTGGAAAATGATAGGTAAGGGGGCAATAAATTTCTCAACTTTACATTTAATTAGTCTATTTTGCTGTGGCCTTAGACTGAATCTCAGATTTACGTCAATCTAAATCAGACCTCTTGAATACATTTCAGGACAAGGACATGCAAAAAAAAAACCTCCATAAATATTTATAGAGGAATTCATATTGATGGCCCTCTAACTCCAAAAACCAAGTTCATCACTAGCAACTTAATTTCTTGCAGCCAGAACATCCAACTGCAGGCTCACCCAGCCACATGAAAACAAAGCAGCCCGGAACCAGCTACCTACCAGAACGATGCACCAGCAAAATCCTCACCTGAAGGAAAAAACTATGTACCCTGAAGCTCAACAAACGGAGCAGGAGTTCACCTTCTGCTGAAGAAGAGGGACTACGAACCGCCTCTGGAAAACCCAGTGGCTTTAAATCCAAAACTGCCAGGACATGCTGAGAACAGGATTGACTCATGGCCTCAAGTGGCATCACACAGGAGTAGGTGAAACCTTTTGCCATTTGCTCCTGGATGGTTTTTATCAGCTGTTATGTGGTGCTATACCTCCACTAGCAGCAGTCTCCAGTGTTCCTCCAACAGCCGCTCCAGGCATGCAGCACCACAGCAATTCAACTCTGAGGTTACAAGGACACAGGTCAGCAGCTCCCTACTAGAAAGGGTCATATCAGATTCCTGAGCTGAACAGAAGTGTTAAGATGCACCGCCTGTCACCCAAATGATGCCAAGAGCTATGCAGATGTATGTCCGACATCTCCAGTGAAAATACGTCACTGATATACACACACCTTCTCAAGACCCGAACATCTCGCATCCCTCACTAGAGGGATAGCTCCTGATGTTCATGCTTACTTCTCATACAGGTTGAGACAAAACCCCTCTGGTCATTGCTCCTACCCCTACCTTTGCAAGACACTGCAGACAGCACAAGAAGTATGAGATTCAGCAGCTGCAACTCTGAAAGACATCCGCCTTCCAGTAAGAAGCCAAGTCATGCTCCTTCTCTCCCACCACCTGTTTCTACCATTTGTCCAGATGTGCTCAGATGCTGGAACAGGCTCTGAACCTGAGTACAAAAGCACTCACAAGGAAAGACCACAGAAACAGGCATCTGGGAGAGGAAGCAACCAGCTAATCAGGGGTTTCCCCAATTACTCAGAGAGATCTCTGCTTGCAAACCCACAAAATCTCCAACGTTCTGCCACAAGTTCCTCAGTACCATACTCCACACTAAAATAAATTACCCACTTGCTTTTATTTAAGATAACTTAAATGGAAATGGGGAATATTTCCAATGTTCAATATGTACAGCTACAAAAGCTGACATTAAAGTGATACGTAATCACAGTATGCAAATATTAATGACAGCCTGCAATGATATAGGGCATGAACAATTTACCACAGAGGAAAAAAGGAAACATTTAAGGCCACAGTACCAATTAAAGGATGTTTTGCCCAGAGGGTCGCTGGAATGCGAGACAATTTGCCAAGGGAAACAGAGGGTGTGGCCTCTGCACAAAGCTGGACTCAACATCTGTTTCAAGAGCACGGACGTATTTCAGCAAGAACAGGACCAGGCTGCAAGTACCTATGGTCTTCTTCCTACACAATTTGTTTATGGGTTTGGGTTTTGGTTTGGTTTTCATACAGATAGCACTATATACTATGCTCATTCAAGATCCCATCTGGAAAGTATAAATACATTTCCAGGTTTTTAAACAAGCTTAATATCCATCTATCAAACAATGATCTTCAGATTCTTTTCCACAGCTTGTGTTTAAACAACAAAGTGCTTTGCAAGCCTCAGGATATTTATTAATAGGACCAGACTGGAAAAAATACAGTAATCTACTCAAATGAGAATTTCAGCCTGCAAGAGTACTGAATGCATACGCCAAGTCACGTATAGATGAGCATAACAGGAGCTTTTGCAAACTAATGGGCAAAAGAAGAAAATAATCAATATTAAACACCACCTAATTTAGGTCTCTAAATCAAATCTGACATTCCAGACAACGCAATCGACTTTCTAAATATGTCAACCTTTGCAAATATTACACCCTTATCAATACCAAAAGAAAATAACTGCAAGTTTCAGGAGATACAGACACTCAGGCCAAAGTTTGGGTGCTACACATCAGGCACCTAGAGACATACTTAGCCATTCAAGATGCTTGATTTCAAAAAACTTGATCATCTACAGCAAACAAGAACAGTGAAGACTGGCTATAATCTAGTGGAATTACACAGCATGGTAGCAGCCATAAAATCATAGGATCATCTACCTTCATGGCAGCGTAGCAAAGGTGATTGATAATCAGATTCAGATAAAGTAATGCACAAAAATATATACAAGATGCTATTTGAAAGTAAACAATTCAATTGTACGATGAAATATCAAACAGCCTTCAGTATCATTTCCAAAGATTCATCCACCTGCTTCAAAAATGTAAAACATCCAAATATGAAATAACAGCAGACTATCTTACAGGTAGTTATGATCAGCACTTACTCTTCCTGCATACCTGAGGGCACCGTAGCCTGAACAAACCCAAGCTTTACTTACGTTGCCTTTAGCAAGCAAACACTACTGCTGTCTATTTAAGTACTGTCGTAATATTCAATTACAAATATTGTTAGCAATTCCTAACAGTTTTTGGTTTAGTAGAGGATATATTCAGGAAATCCTTTTAACTGTGCACTGTTGATAACGCTTAGATAGTAATCATTAGAAAGAAAAACATTACTTATTTTTCTTTTCGAGTCAGCCGTGCCCGATAAGACCCAGGCATCTCCCAAGGGAGCATTAAGATTTGACACCCCTTTAGAGAAACCGAATGTGAACCACATGGATTCGTCAGCCAAGGCTTGCTACAGAAAGGTTGTCAGATTCTTTTTGTAAGCAATACAATGCATGCACACCTCCTTTATTCCCTAGACAAGAAAAAGCCATTTCACTGCATGGAGTGAAATGGCTTTCTATACTCTCAAATATAGAAAGGCAGGAAGAGTGTGAAATTTGAACTCTGAATACATCTTTTCCAAGCCACTGAGAGTTCAGCTGTATTTTTGCTGTAGGTACAGGTATTCCATTAGAACAAGAGCAGCAAACAGCCCTTGCACAGGTATACTACTCGGTGAATGACAGAGGTACTTAGACAAATGAAAGATGTTCCAAAGTGTTCAAAAGACCCTGTAAGCATGTCATGTAAAAGAGACTGTTTCTTAGGTTTTACTTTTATTTGGAATTTAAACTCTAAATAAATTAAGTTCTGAAGAACTGCGGCCAGCAGAAATACTATTTTTATGTCAACAGAAACAAGTATCACAAGCAAGTAACCTCCTTCTTCACAGTACCATGCAAAGTGTACAAAAGATAACTGATTAGCAACTGAAGATAAACAAAAGTAGAACCAACGACCTAAATATATCTGTGACCTCAATCATCTTCCATTTACACGGCTTCACTCTTCAGGCTGAAAAGAAATGTAAAAATCCGCCTGCAAACTTCAAAAAGGTTCTGGGAAACAGAACTGAAACGCAAACCATCAGCCTGCAAGGGGAATATCGACCACGTGGAGTCCAACATTGTTACTTAAGAGCAGTTCTGTATCACACCACCTTCGCATCTGAACATCTCCTAAAGGTTGGCATGTGTTTCCACATGCCAGTTCTTTTAGGAAGAGAAACATTTCTGCAGAAAAATAAATAATAAAAAAAGGACCGGGCAAGCACCCTGCTCAAAAATCACCAAAAAAGGACATGACAGAGACCAAAATCCTCAATTCTCATCTTGCACTTCATCTGCACAGCTAACCTTACTTCCAGGCACAGGTTGCTGATTTTGGCCACACATGACCTTGCTGCTCAGGCAGACTTCCTCAGTACTGTAAGCACAAAACCTCATCCATCCGGCAGCTTTACGAAGGACTATTCCTGGTTGATTAAATCCCCTCTTGGAGAACTGCAATCAGCGTAAATTGTACCAGGGAAGTATACCGCCATATCAGAGCCAAATGATTGTGTGCCTCTCTGAATAAAACCCCTGAAGCTCCACTCACATGGAGTTTTATTAGACAGCACAAGAACTGTAATTGCACTGCAGTGATAGATTATACTACGTAAAGAGAGGCAGAGAAATCGAATCAAAGGGAAGCTTTACCTCCTGCTGTCTATACACGGGGTGGCCGCTTTCTCCACACTTTAGGCCACCCCTATTCCTGGCCAATATCTGGGGGCAGACTAATACGACCACATCAGCGTGGCTCTGCACCTGACCTAGCAAGCCTTGACAAACTCAACCTGCATCTGCCCCCATCTTTTCTTCTGCACATGAGAGGAAGGACATCAATACCCGTGTGTGTGTGGGAGAGCCCCAGGAATACATTAAGAGTTCAAGTGCTGTAAAAAATATAACCTGATCCAAATCGAAATCTAGTTCCTGCAACTTCCTAAAAGCCCGTGACACACACAAGAGCTCTTCGCTTCCTCTCTTCCTCTCATCTTGGCTCTTTGGTGTTAAGTCATGGCCGCTTTGCACTGCAGATAAAAGACGGCTGGACTCACTTCAGATTCCATCAATCCCAATCAAAGCTTGGCCTTAGTGTTCACTATTGAGCGACAAATAGCGCTCATCTCCTATATTTATATATTTTCTTTAGAGATTAGCAATAAAAGCACTTTCAAATGTTGCAGAAGTGTAAGCATGAATCATCGTCAGCACTGGGTATTTCACCCAAATGAAGAATGAAGGATTGGGCTCAAGAGCGATCAGAAATCACATTCCTTCAGCAAAACATCCAACACACATGTGGTCAGCATAAGTCTCCTGACAGTCAGATGCCAGAAATGTGACATTTAACCATTCCTCTACTGCTAACTGCCTTTTCCATAACTTGCTTGTCTGATCAAGTTGGAAGTATTCTTCACAATTTCCTAATTAGAAAACAACACCTACAGAGCGATTTAATTTTTCTGAACTAGTTAACTCTGCCTTTCAGTGCTCGGAATATGGGAAAATATGCAGCTGTCTCCTATGGAGCAGAGATGTTTCAATTACAGAGCCTGGTGGGCAAGAACTTATTCTCAGGTCGAGCACTGCCTGAATCCCGCAGCCTGTCCTTCACCCCACCAAACCTGACTGCGAACGTACGTTAGGGTTTATCTGGATGTGCACCGGTCTGGTCTGCTCCTGCGCTTCTTCTTGCTGGACAGCCCGTTGGGAAGATAGAGAGAAGCCAGACAAATGGTCTAGGTGAAGGCAGCACACTTATTAGTCCCATAAGATAAAGTACTTGTAGGATTTACTACAATCACTATAATAAATGTGGTCTGCTGGTGGCACGCAATTTTGTTGTTAAAAATCGGTGAGAGGCTGAAAACTCAAGTCATCAGGCAACATGTCTTGAAATCAGAAAGGCAAGCAACTCTTTAAAATTAGATTCTTGCAAAACACAAGCAAGCCCACAGGAAGATGTCAGCGCTTGGGTCTTCATCACAAATAGATTTTTACAGTCCTAGCTTACAGTTTTACAGTGTCACCACTAATCTTGCTATTCCACTTTGAATTATTCTGTAATCTAATTTTGTTACAAGTAACAATTAGCATTACTACAACTAGAATACTGGAGGAGAATGTCTATTATCCTCTTTTTAATCCCCTCTGTGCTCCAGAAGGCATTCTGCAGTTCACCAGTGTCATAGTTTCCCTTGCAAACTGTTTCTTTTGTTTCCTCCATCCTTCCACACAGACTGACGGATTTAAGATGGTAAGAGCGAGCAGCAAGTCTGCCCACTGCACCAGCAAAGGGTCAGCTGGGCGCAGGCTGAGCCAACACACAAGACAAGACAATGCCCCAAACACTGCTGGAGGCAGGGAAAAACCCTTCTTCTCCGAAAATACTCTGACATCTGAATTGGAGGCAACCTCATTATCAGCAACAGATTCAGAGGCTTAAACCAACTCATAGTTGTGTCCCCCAGGGACCCACACACATCCCCTCCGCTCCGGCTGCCAGAACTCCCAGTTTTTGTCCCCAAGGAAGAGTCTCGCATCTTCTCTTCAGATGAATCCCCCACAGGGCCCCACAGGTCATGGCAGCCACTTCCAAATCCCAGCTCCTCCCCATTTTCTCATATTCCCTGGTTAAAGACAGCCAGAGTTTCCTCATCAGGGCAAACGTCCTTTCCCTTCAGGGAAATCCCTTCTGGTAAATGTTTCAAGATGAAACAAGATTAAAGATGCTACACCAAGATTAAAATGGTTATATCCAAACCAGTTCATACTTCAAGCTTCCTGCTTTGGGCCACTGAGGGGCCAGTTGGTTGGGCAACACTCAAGGCTATTTTGAGTCTTTTCTTCACATATGTAAAAAAACTACATTTCAAGTTACCAGTAGATCTCTTACAATAAAGTAAGTATGATATTGCTTTCTGGTGTTTTAGCCAGAACACAGGAAGCAGCTTTTAATTCCCCCTGTAACTGCTGCTAAGATTAAAAAAAAAAAGAATTTAGGAACCAACAGGAAGAAATCCCAAGTCTGGAAGGTGACCATCCCTCCTACTGAAATAATTTGAAAAATGTTCCTGGAACATTTGGAGATCTTAGTATGAGTTATAAACACCACAATATCAAAAACAGCTTGTAAATCAGAGTGAATTCAGCTGGATGATTAGTGGGCAGGTAAAACTAACCTAGGTCTAAAAATTAAAGGGTACAGCTTGGCCAGGCAACATACAGCAAGGATGAAAAATTATTTAGCTTTCTACAAGTTTTCATAAAAATACTATAAAGATATAAATATCAGAAAGGGAGAAGAGGTCTCTGCACTGGTGAAAATATATTAAGAGGAAAAAAAAAATCATTTCTGTGACTCAATGCAAGTGTAACACACTTTTTTTTTTTTCTTCCCCCTCCCTTTTTTTTAACCTACTTTCCTTTAGTAAGGTATTTTTACTCATTTTCAGCTAGCTGATTTCTTTTAACTTACTTTTCACTGAAAAAAAAATGTTTCCGCTGGTTAAAACTACCTCTTTGCCTACTGGAGCTTTTTGGCGAGTCAACACCAGTGCTGAGTTCAAAGGGTAACTGTGAAATAATTATCAGTCATCCCACTCACACTTAATATACGCTGGATCAAACGCGGCATAGGTTATGTGACCATCCCCACAGATGTTACAGTCTTAAATTATGAAGTCTTTGTTTGTATAAGCTATCTTTGCAAATATACTAGGAAGCTTCAGAATTGCAATGTTGATTTATGGCTACGTTATCACGTTGCACTGGCAGCAGCACACTGCAGAGCTAAGGAACTGGTAGAGAGGACCCAACGTCCAAACCATAGGAATTTCAGAAGTTTACACACAAGCTGACTCTAGCTTTGTCCCGAGGCTCAAATACCCTCCAGACACTGGGCAGCACCAGGAGCACATCTCCCAGTTCAGCGTCACCTGAACAAACGCTGTTTCCTGTACTCCAGGACTGCCCCGAGACATGAACCAAGGCACACAAGTGGGGAGGCTCTTCAAAAGCACACTGCTGATCTGAAACAAGATGCTAATGCAGATGCTTCCTTGTGCACTTTTATGAAAATCATGAAACTTTAATTATCAGTCCTGAAAAGCAGAAGAAAACCCCACCACAGAAATCACTAAAATGTCTTCTGCCAATAAATTGCTACGAAGTATTATAACACTGTATAATTTTTATTTTACAGTTATCAAAACAATCCAAGAACTTGATTTGTATTTACACCACGCAATTATTCAAAGTTAACGAAAATGGTACTGAGTTACATTTAAGCAGTAATTACTAAGGCCTCAATCCAACAAAGCTCTAAAGTCTTAGGTTATCTTCAGGTCAACAAGCATTTGTTTTCAATTAGGCTATTCATAGACTTCACATTAAGCGTATGCATGGATAACGCACAGCATCCAGATCCATACTCTCCAAACAAACCAGTAACGTCACCTGCAAAAATCACTTACCTCCTAGATGTATCTATGCGTTGTTACTTTATTATTGAAATACATCTTAAGAATAATACTTTAAAATAAAATATTTTTTACTATTTTTAGGTGCACAGTTTCCCCTTTGCTGCAATATACAGCAATCAAAGAGCAGTGTTTCTGCAACGGTGGCAATGGTCATCTTGAGCCAGCTGGCCATCCTGCTTTTTCCTTTGCATGCCTGCTGACCCAAACTTACTGCACTACCTGCTGCCGGCTGTGGGCAAGAAAACAGACCGATACCCAACTGACAGAAACAATAATGTGTTTGTAACTAGTAGTTCATGGTAGACTGACAAGCACAATCACAGGAAGTAATAAAAGTTTCATGGCGCTAACGTGTGACGTGACTGTCACTGGTCTCCTATGCGTCTAAATATGAACAGGGCAATTGCCCTATTAAAAGAAGAGGTTCCAATTAATTTGATGTACGATAACTGGTTTCCCGGTGAAATTGCTATCACTACCCACATGTGATACAAAATGTATTTCCTTCTATATAACTGTTCATGCCATTACCTCTGAAAGCTATAGTATTACTGCAGTAGCTGAATGCACTAATACCTACAGCTGGGTGGGTGTAAGAGTACTTACAAAGACAGACATTCCCACCCCCCCNCCCCCCCCCAAAAAAAAAACCAACCCACACAACCTCCTCTACTCTAAACTGTTCACACAAGATTTAAAAAATAGGCATAAAAAGAAACTTAATTTAATGGCCAACAGTGAAGGAATCAAAGTGAACCGAGTGAGAAAAGCAGATTGCAGCGTATTCCGTAAGCGATACACTTATCAACCCATCCTTGCAGGGCTAGCAGCCACTCACCAGGACCAGAAAAGCAAGCCTGCTCTGACTGACAATTCCCACATAACTTCATCAACAGCAATACAATTATTCATTATTTACGGGAGTGTAAACGAGAGCGGCATCAGACCTCGCATGCTATTACTCTTGCTAGCATTTATTTATGACTTCAGGAGAGGAAGGCAGCTGGTTGGTTTTATGCGGCTTTTTTTTTCCCCCCCCCTGCCCGAGCAACCGAGAAAAGGCTCCTAATAAGGCAGCAGAAAGGAAGTGGCTTCTCAACAGCACAACGTCTTGCGAAGGAAATAATAAAATATATGCTGTTATTATCTCAAATGCAGCGGGAGCGGCGCCGGAACCAGCCACCGACAGCACTTCTGCTGCTGGGGCTTCACCCCGCCAGCCCACTCGTGAGGAAAGGGACGAACGTGCGACGCGACACCGGACGCGGCTCCCGGGGCTCCCCCGCAGCGCCTCCCCACGCGGGACCGCCCCGCTCTCCGCCGCCTCCCGGCCAGCAGCTGTACCGCCGCAGCTTGCGCCGGCTGCACCCCAGCTTCCCCGCGGCTAGCACCCCACCGCGCTCCCCCCGCCGGGGCAGGGCAGCCGCCAGCCTCCCCCGGTCCCGCGGCTCGCCCCGGTGCGCGCACACGGACGGACGGACGGACAGACGGACGCAGCCTCCCCCCCCCCGGCACACGTGGGCGCAGCGTCTTCCGAGCCCCCGTCCCACGCAGCTCCCAGTCCCACGCAGCCCCTCCCGGCACTCACCGCGTAGCGCAGCGCCAGCTTCTCGCTGAACACCGAGTCCCCCATGGGCGCGCGCGGAGCGGCCGCTCCCTCCACACAGCGCGGCGGCGGCGGCTGCAGCGGCGCTGAGCGCTGCTCTGCCCTCAGATGGGCGGCGGTAGCGCGGGGGTCCCGCTCGGCAGCCTCCGGCCCCGTCCCCCGGCGCCCCTCCTCGCAACTTCTGCCTC
>VYZW01047453.1:52562-221006 GCA_013401315.1 Balaeniceps rex
GCCGCCCCCGTCCCCGGCCGCCCCCCCTCGCACCTTCGGCCCCCCCCCCGCCCCCGGCTGCCCCCCCCCCGCCGCGGGAGCCGGCAGCCCCTCGGCGGAGCCGGGCGGCAGCGGGAGCGGGAGGAGGGAGGAGGAGGCGGCACCACCGCTCCCCCGCGCCGCTGGAGGGGCGGCGGTTTCAGTCCTCCCGCCCAGCGCCGGTGACTGCCCCGCGGCGGGGCCGGTCTCCCGCCTCCCCCGGCAGCACTCAGCCCGGCCGCACCTGCGGGCCGACCCGCAGTGCGGGGAGGGGCGGCGGAGGGGGCTCCGCTGCGGGACGGGCCCCCCCGGAGAGTGCTGAGGGGAGGAGAGGGCGGCGCTGGGGCGGGGGGCTCCGCGCCCGGCCCGGGCGGTCGCCGACACCCGCTCAGGGCCCGCTGGGCGAGTGCGCCCTGGAGGCGCTGAGCTGAGCCCCGCACCGCCCGGGAGCGGCGGCTGCAGCGGTCCCTTCCCCCGGTCCCCGGGGCAAAGCATCCGACCAGCCGGCGCCGGGCCCTCGCAGCACCTGGGGCCTGGCAGGGCGGCCCCAGTCCCGCAAGGGAGGACCTAAAGGTTAAGGAGAGAGGAAAAAATGCAACTAGCTTCCTAATACATATTTTTATAATGCGTGATTTGGGAGGACTGGCTGACGATTCTTGAACGTGTCAGCTTTGAAAAAATGAAACGCTATTTCACGGCCTATTCGTTATTTTATGAGTGTGTATTTACACAAACTGCAGAAGATGAAATGAATTCTGAAGGAAAATTGCATTCTGCTGTGTTATAATTAGCAGTGACTTCTGTGTGACTATGGCATCTCCATCAATGGAAGTGTTTAAAAATACGTAAACCTCCCTCAGCTGGGCATAACCTCAGCAGAGTGAGGCTAGGGACAGGGATTTCCTGAGCCCTCTTCCATCTATTTCATCATTTTTCAATGCTTTGCACAAATCTTTGTTAGCACAGTAACTCCCCCCGGTTGCTCTCAGTTGTTCTCTGAGGGTGGCCTTATTCTAGTGCTGCATGACATATATGAAATTAATGAGTTTTACTGTTTCCGACCTACAATCTACGCAAACGTGTTACCAGCGCGTTGCATTATCTATAAACAAAGGTAACATAGTTCTTTTGGGGAAAAAGAAAAGGTGTTTTGGGGAAAAAAATTGTAAAATAACTGAAAATACATGCTGGAAAGATAAATCGGTTGAGCCAAAGTTTTTATGTGCTCTGCTGATGATGTACTGTACCCAGCAAGCTTCCAGTTATGGATCTTCCATGGATGTTCATTCCTATTGCAGAGGAAATCATCTTTAAGAGTTCCCATGGACAGGGAGGTAATTTTCAGTTAACTTGACATGAACAAAGAATACAGTATCTGCATTTACCCATACAGTCCATTTTTGTTTCTCGGGTGAACAATCTGTGCTACTCCCGTTCCTGGAAAACGAGGCAGGGTAGATACTTGAGCAGTTGCAGAGCACGTATCGGAAAGCAGCACCCAACAGAAAGACACCTTACATACCAAACATTTCAAATCATCAGCATCTGCAAGCTGGCAGGGGGAAAAAATGTTAAAAAAAAGGGATCTGAGTGCCTGATTTTCCCTTCTGAAGTTCTGGTGTTTATTTATCTCAAGGAGATGGTTTCAACCCAAGAACTCTACATATATCATATGCTCTGATTCCAGACGTTTTTTTCCTCTGCTCTGCAGGTATGACGTTTGACCACAGAAAGCAACAGAAAGCAGGCAAACAAGATTGGGGAGAGGCGTATAGGATTTCTACCCTCAAGCTCTATAGCATCACCACCACCTTTTTAGCCCTATCTTATGACAACGTTCAATGCAAAAGGAAATGCTAAACATCAGAAAAGGATTAAAACATGGGGGAAGGGAGGGCATGTTTCAATAAACACCCCAAAGTGAAAAGAATAGTATGGAGGTGACCAGAAACTCCCAACTGGAAGGTAGAGAAGAAAAAGACTAGCAAAGGGAGAGATGCTAAACTTTGAGAAAACAGAGTCGTTTCAGAAAAGGGCGAAAACCATAAAGCCAGGAAGGTGAAGAATGCCCCAGAGGGAGAAGCCAGAGAGGGGAAGGACTAAAGGTGAAGTTTTGCAGGTTGAACTCGTCTGACCTAGCAATTCATTGCCACCGCGACGGAGAGTCCGGCTCCCGTAACCCTCTTCATACCCCGCTCCCAGCCGCACGCTGCCACCGCCTGCCTTCCCTCTGCCTGGGTGCTTGTTGCAAACCAATACAGCGCATGGAGCACGCAGTTTTCTTCCCATTTGGCAGGCTGAATCAGCTCCCCGAGGGAGGAGATGAGTGCCAGACCTGGCACAAAGGAAAGCAGGAGGTTGTCTAGTTGGGAGCAGGATATGGGGGCAGAAGAGGAGCGTGCATGGAAGTACCTGTGCAATAGTGACAGGTTCTCACATTGGTGCAGCTAAGATTAAAAATAAAGAATAAGCAAGCAGGAAAATGTAGTAGAACTTTTTACGATGACAAGGAAAGAGTTATGGGCAAAAACTTACGGTTTGGGGGGTGTCAGCCCAGAAAAACGCAGGTTTACTAGATGCAGGTTTAAGTATTTTCATTTATAAAATCTTAAAGGATTTGGTAGGTTGCAGCTATCAGAAATTTCATAGTACAGTTCAAGATTTTTGGGTACCTAGTAACAAAATTTAAAACTAATTGCTAATTCTAGAAGGTGTTTTCAAAGGCCAGACCTCAAAACAAAAGCTTTCTGGATTTTGAAAGTAAGTTATTGTGGCTGTGACTAGAAAGCTTGCTTATTCTGTATTTATGGTGGCCAAGGAGCCTATCTGACTTCAGATTGCACAGGATTTGGAGCACACCCCTGGTCTGCAATGAGTAGTAACCGACTGAGCTGTGCTACTCAGTTGCTTGCAATCATCCGTCCCTCTTTTAAGCCACTTAGCAACAAGGATCTTTTGGGGCAGTTCTGACTACCTTTCCCCCTTTCACATTCCTTCCTTATTCTCATTCATTTATGATTCCTCCCTGGTGTTCCTTCCAAATTTATTTGCCTGATAATGGGTACCCAAGGAATGCATGCAGCTCACTTTGGGAAGTGTAAACCTTCCAGGTCAGCTTCTCTTAACAGGTGATACAAAGCATAACTGTTAATTTCCTGCATATTCACTCCAAGGCTACTCAATCAAGAAAAAACAATACAAACCGGAAAATTTTCAGTAATTCATTTAAAAACAATTTCTGTTGTATGAGCTACTGCTTCCTTGCATTTTTTTTAATGCTTTCCATGATGTCCATTGTGGTTGTTCCTTACGCTGCTTTAAGAGGCTGTAATGTATGCTTTACACCTGCAAATGTAGATTACAGTAAAACCTTCACTCCTTCTCTCCTATTTATCATTTGTTGTTGACAACAGCAAAGAAGAATGAACAACGTTTCAGCTAAAATTTAGTTGCTTCCAACACTGCAGCTGGGAAATGAATTTTAATACTGGTAATTTAATTTTACTGTGCTGATCATTAATGAAACCAGGGTTGGTTTTTCCAATATTACTCTGTGAACCAAGTGCTTTCTCAACACTAATTGTTCTTAAACAACGGCAACTGCTATACAGTTGCAGACAGCACACAATTATGAAATTGGGGAGAAGTGACTTCTCTACTTCTCTGCCACGACTCCTGGAACTAGTGACTCAAGCTGTCTGATGTCACATCAGATGAGGTAGGAAAAAGTTTCCAAATCCACCCTGTTATGGGAGAAAAGCCAGCTTGGTCCTTACGGCAGTAATGGATTTGTCTCACCTAAATGTAAACATTTACAGTCTCCGTCTGGGCTTATCACCCTAGGCTCCCCTAGTCCACAGGAAGAAACCGACGCATCTGGTAGACAATTTATGTCATTCCAAGTAGACATCTAAAATAGGTCACATAAATTGAAATGCCTACTTTACTCCAGTGGGAGTCCATGACAATTAGTTCAGATGGCTGCCCTTCAGGCATCTGCGGTTAAGTGAGGGGAAGCCCACCTGGGAGCTGAGCTACGGGATCAGCCTTTAAATCTCACTTTGACTTTCAGAAAAGTCCTTAACAGTCTCAGTGTCTTGATTCTTTTAATTCCGGAAAGCAGGGGCTACCGTACTTATCGGGTGAAAAAACAGTCGACATCTTCAGGTGAAAAAGCTTCAAGCAAGCATGAAGGTCTTGTTTTGTTTGACCTTTCTAACAGCACATGAATGCAGCTTCCACACAGAGCTAACTCCAAATCTGGAAAAGACTTGCCTCTGTGGCTGCTGAACCAGGGCCAAGAGTGATACTGGCAGCACACTTCTTCCTCGGGGAATTAGCACTTTTCTTATTCTAGCCAAACGTTCATTCGGTCATTACAAGTTACCGTTTAAGTCTATTTCCCAAAAAGAAAAGAGAGAAGAGATGACAGACAAGTAAATCAAATGCATAAAGCTCTACAAACAAAAGCTAGAAACTAAGGAATCAGAATTTAGGAATAATACACTGCAAAAATCCTTTATTCAGAACTAACTTCTCTTGGGTTTTTTTTTAAGTATTTATTTGCTACCTATCAAAATATGTTGATAGTTTCTCACCAGTTTGTAACAGAACTAAGGGAAATAGTACTTAATGCCCATGAAGAATGAAGTGCCATCTCACTCGTGGAGATGCTTTTACACAACAGTGACATAAATCTTCTTAGACAAAAGAAATCCTATTTAGAAAGAGCTCGATCGCTGTAATTTCCTAGATGCCTGAAACCCCTTTATACGAGATCTAATGCACTGGAAGAGCATGACACTGTTACAGCTCTCAAGGAGCACAGTTGCCCGAGTGTTGCTCGTACCGGGGGAGAGGAAGTTAGCGCTTTATTCCTCGGGAGCAGATACAAAGCAGCCTGTGTTCCCCAGACACAAACACACATCTTGTGCTTGCACCAGGTGGTGCAAGCTGAGAGGAACTGCACCCTGTGCACGCCCACGTAACGCTCCCGCGCTGTCCAACTCTGTGAAGCCCAAGAGGCCAAACCCGACGCCAGATTACAAACTCAAACCTGTAAACTGTGGTGTGCGGAGAGGCAGGAGGAGCAGTTTTTCTTAGGAATGGCATCAGTAAGCATCTAGAGGAGGACGCTCCCCTCCACTCTTCCCCATGCCCTCTGCCTATGGTCAGCCGGAGCTGCTGGAGCTGCTGCTGCCTGATGGGCACCACCTGGGAAGGAGCAGCAGCAATGCAAAAGTAGCCCCAGGGGAAAGTGAGACTCAAGACAACGTGTCCCGGGGCCAAAACCAGCTCTTCTGGTAAGCACTTGGTGTAAGAAATGGACAACTCATGGAGCAATCACAAGGGAAACTTTTTCCCTAATGGAAGTGTGTTAGCAAGCATCCAGGAGTGTGTTAGCACTGGTGTGTCACCAGAATTTCACTCAGGTATGTAATTCTAGTTACCACATTCATAATTTTTTCATCCAATGAATCACCACACTGTTTCTTTCATGGGCCACTGTACAGATACTGTCTAATTTATAGGCCAATGATGTTCTCTATGTGATTGTGCACATTACTGCACTACCAGTTATCAGCAGCTTGGCAAAGAAATTTAATCTAAAAGACCTGTATTTTAGAAGAAGGTTAAATTACGTCACATCCCTTATGTTTGCACATTGGTCTCAATCTCCAGCATCAGTGAAAATTCACTAGAATGTCTTTAAACTAAAACTCCAAACTACTAACTTGTAAATCAAAAATATGACCCTATCACATAGCATAACATAGTTTTTCAGCAAAAATTAGCATTTACCCTATGGGTCACTAGAATTCATTCGGGTTTTAAAGCTGCAGAAGAAACTACCAGTTATCCTGCTATCTTTTTCTCTCCTCAAAGGCTGCAATTCAAATAAATGGGACCACTCACTGCTTCGTGTGAAGATAAATGACAGTTTCAGGCCTAATTTTTTGGTTTTCCTTGCTGACAGAACAAGCTAAAAAGGCAGACAGGAATAAGGGGAGAAAATGAAGGGGGGAAAAAAGAAGGAAAAAAAAATGGAAGCAAACGTAACTTCCAGGTTTAGAGTTTCCAAATAGCTTAAAGGGGCTTAAGCATACAAGTCAAAAATCTCAGTGAAGTCTCATCTCTGTAAATGACACACATCTGGGAAAACAACAATTCACTGGAAGATTTTTCTAGTTCCTGGAAGTGGGTAGATCTCCATGTATTTCCTTCCTTGTTTATCTCCTTGCAACTCACGTTCACTGTAAACTGTATTACTGGGCTGAGCTCTCACTAGCAATTATCCTTCTCCCTAAAATGTCTTCCGAGAACTGGAGAGGGAGAAAAGCACAATTTTCTTTCATTAAATATGACTTTTACAGCAATTGCAGCTAGATAAAAAAAAATTTGAAAACACTAACTTGAAACAAATCGGCTACAGATACATGATTTGCTCGCTCTGACTAGAAAGAGGAATGCTTATCAACAACAGATAGAAGCATGGGCTTCTATCTAAATTTACCATCTGAGTATTTGACAGGAATTTAGGAGGGGAAAGGGCTCTTTCACAAACCTAAAGTTTATTCAAAATTGTTTTGTGGATAGTATAGGATTGTTAAAATCCATTCAGTGTGCAGAGTAATAACTACACAATAAAACCTCCCAAGAAGTAACGTGGCTACTGTACATTTTGGTTTAATGTTGTAATTCATAAACCAGTTTTGCAGTGTAAAAGTAATTATTTCAAGACTGGAACAAGACCAAGCCTCTTGTGAGCAACAATAATAATATTCATAATGTTAACAAACCTCTTCAAATGAAGTCATTGTTTAATACGTTTCAGGCTATATGCGAAGTGGTTACAAACATCATGTTTTTGTAGTTGTCAATAATTTGAGGATCGTGTAAGCAGACAGACCTTGTGTTCTTCTGTTCTGGATTTCAACTGTAAATTAAGAGTCAGGGTATTATAGTATTCACTGGAGCTGGTTGAAAAGCTAGTGTTCCAGCTGAGAAGGAACTTTGCTTTTCAAAATTTGACTTTCATCCGATTGAGTCTAAAGCCAACATTTTAAAACTTCTTGTGAACTGTAAATTCTTAGACTTTTTTGAGCCAGAAAAAGACAAATCATGAAGCAGTCTGCTTCATTAGCAATGAGCCTGACAAAAATTCCCCTTTTCTCTGAGCCCTGGGGGAGTGCTCATGCAAACTGCCCTGGAGTGACAGTCCCTGGGAGGCATCCCAGTACATCTCAACTCCAGGGCAGGGAGCCTGGGAAGCCAGAAAGCCAGCCTGGGAATTACTGTGGAATTAGGATTTGCCACAGTCCTGTGACGCCCTGAGGTCTTGGCACTGGGAAGCTGCAGGGCCGTGCCATCTCTGGTGGTGCCAAGCCAGGGAGCCCGCTGCAGAGCAGTTATGCCAGGCAGCCCGCATTAGAAATGGGAACCCAGAATTTTCAGGATTGCTGGATCTTGGTTTG
Source organism: Balaeniceps rex (assembly GCA_013401315.1). NCBI lineage: Eukaryota > Metazoa > Chordata > Aves > Pelecaniformes > Balaenicipitidae > Balaeniceps > Balaeniceps rex. The sequence goes on from VYZW01047453.1 coordinate 60,056, forward strand.
GATCACTGCATGGACTTAACCAAAGATACACAATCTGAGTCAGCCCCGGGCCTTGGGCTGTGGGACAGCCCAGGAGGATTTTCTCACAGTCGTAAACCCAGAGTATCCGTGCAGCCTGCTTGTAACCCAGGGACAGTTTTCCTGGATTGATTAGAAGTGGATTCAAGGAGTTGCAAATGAAATATTCGAAGGCCAGCAAATTGGCTTGTTCCACTGCAGCAAATTTCTACTCATTACTGTGATTAATGGCTTTTGAAACATTTCTTCTTTTGTATTTATAAAATGGCATCATATGCAATAACCTCGCACACCGAGTTCCTTATGAGGTATTTTAAACTTGTATATACAGCTGTCCACCAAGTTAACAATGAGTATTTTTACAGTGTGCTCTAGCAATTTATGTTTACGGTCTGTTTTTGCTCTGAAGAACAGGTATGGTTACAATTTCACTGTATGGAGTTCTGAGGGCTTCAAGCAGTAATGAGTTTTATTTGACCATCTTTTTCCATGGCTATAAGTCCACCTTGAGGCTGCAGAAGTATCAAAGCATATTTGTAAGAAACTTCAACCACCTAATGGTTTGGGCATGGAAGTTCCCCTGACTTGTCATGACAAGTGAGAGAAAATATGAGCGAACTGACTTCAGCACTCAAAGGAGAGATGGGGAAATGCAGAATCTTAAACACTCTGGATGACTCTTACCCTAAGCCCAAAAACATTGTAAGGTAGGTAGGGGGAAAAAAAACCAACAACAACCATGCCCAAGTGTTCCAGGTGGGATTCATCTTTAGATTCAGATAGCTACCTGTCGGTGTCTATACATGAGTTAGGTGTCTTGGTCCCCCTTATAGTTACTGAAGACCTACTCTATACAGACAATAGAGTCAAAGAGTTTGAGACATGTCAATCTAAAGCAGATGCCATGTTTGATCTGCTGAACACGTTTCCAGACCCAGCTGAGTACTCTGACTGTATGTGCCCGCCTGTAGAAGCTGCCATTGCAGACACAACCACGTACGGAGCCCTCCAACAAGCTGTGCTACCCAAGGGAAAGAATGACTACGTTAAATACCTTTCGTCCAGCTGGCTGGATAGCCTGTTTCAACAGTCACGTGTTCCCAAAATATAAACCAAAATGCACACAGGTTGGAGCTTGGGGAAGGGATTTGCAAGATGGCCTGTCTTATACGTCCAGGCAAAACGGATTACTACCTTACCCAAGAGGATTCATGGACTAACTCGGTACTGAGCAGTGCACGTTGCTGAAAACACAGCCCAGTGAACATACAGCGAAAGGTGTATTTATCGCACTTTTGTTCTCTCCTGCGGTAGTCGTGATGACAATTGCACCAGATGTGACTGCTGTGCCGTAAAGATGGCATCTCACTGTCACAAATTAGTCCTCACGCCAAAAGAGCTGTGTTTTAACTGAAGGGTTATAATAGGTTAGTGCTCACAACTGCTTCCCAGTTGCATTCAGCAAAAGGCTAAATCACCCAGTGCTTGGGCATCTGGTGCTCCCTGTTACCTGGAAACTGGAGCCCTGAGTGCAAGCACTGTTGAGAAAGTGATTTTAAAAAAGCAACAGGAACATGAAAGCATGATTCACGTAAGACACGCACCGTTGTCCAAGCAGTTTCTCTGCTTGCAGAGCTGTATTGTTTTAAGCTGCAGGATCCTTCACTGATGTAAGTATACTGAATCCCTCGTACCTTGGATGCAGTTATTCCAGTTTATCCCAAACGGGGGCTATTCCCTTTGCAGGGGTGGGAGAAAGGTGAAAGCAGGGCACAGCCCATAGCATCCCAGATCCAGGGATCCAGAGGCTAGGTATAGCCCAGTGCTGAGCAATGACACTTAGGCTAATCTGTGAGGGGAAGATCCCCCTGGGCAAAATAGCTTGGGAAAGGCTGGGTTGTATACAAATGCTGGCCTATTCTCAGGCAATCGTTTTGGAAAAAGGTAAGCTATGAATTGAAAGCACTACAGCTATTCCTGAAGAATCCCCCAGGAGCCTGCTCTCCTTCTGCAATAAGGATGCCCAGTTCCTTTGTAGTTAAATTCTTCTCAAGTGACTTGTATTGCTTTAACTGTCCTGGTAAGACTCACAAAAATGTACATACCGAAAAGGCCTTGGAAAGGTTCACTGCAGTTTTACTCTAGCTTGATAATACCGGTGATTTCAATGAAGCCAGCATAGGGGAAAGCAGGAATAATGCAGCAGTGAAGCAGAGCCGTGCTCTTTGTTCCCCCTTTTTGTCCTTCTCCCTTGATTGAAAAGTTGAGGGGAAATCTTGGAAGTGGTCCTGTACACGATTTGTGCTCCTAAACTGAGCCAGAATGCTGAGAGCCAAGTGCCGGGCTGAATCTCCAAATTTTTACTGTTTATATTGAAGCTTATATTCACTGGCTGCAGGAGTTTCAGACCACTTCTCCCCACACAACAGCTGGGAGGTATCAAAGCCCTTGCGAGCTATCCACCCATTCACCTCCAATTAGACCAAGTGTCCACAAGATACTGAGAACACCAGAGAGTGTTAAGGAAAAGGAATTCATCCTCACGGGACAAAGAATTTAAGCTGTTTACAACTTTCTCCTCTCTAATGTTTATTACTCCCCCCCTATAAAGTCTGCCTCCATCTGCGACAGAGTTAATGAAAACCCAAGCTGCATTCCAAGGATGGCAATACAGAATGAGAGCGACCTCAGCATTGTTTTGTTAAGATCTCAAATTGCCAATATGGCAAAATGAAGTAATGCGCTCTGTCAACATGTAGTATGCTCTATAAATGGGATCGCCTGTTCATCTGTTAGTAAAACACGGAGAAAAGCACTATTTGATCGGCCTCAGAGCAGCTGACTGCTTGCTTTAACTTCTTCCTTAAGATTTATTTGAAGCATGAAACTGCTGAAAGTCTCCAGTGAGTAAAAAAGACAAAAAGATACTAAAAAAAAAAGAAACATATTTACAAATAGCCCTCGCTTTATGTGTCTGGTCTTGAGTTAGCATTCCTTTATCGGTAGAATCAAAACAAAAATTAGCTAAAGCACTGAATGCTGAAAATTGATTTCCATGGACTTCAGTATTAATTTATAAAACTGTTGTATCTTTTTACAAACAAAAGATTACTTTATTAGTTAACTTAGAAACCTCAGACAGGTTTCATAAATTTATAGACAGCTTCCAGATTGAATTTTGCTGATCCAGGCTTCTTAGGTGGAGTTTATGGAGCCAGACTTGTCATATGAGCTATTTCTATAAGCCTCACGTAAATATACACAGGGTTTGTGTTGTTAAAGAAAGTGGTTTTTTTCTCTTCTAAAAAATCTAAGTTAATCTTAAGCAAAAACAAAAGTTCATTCAGTACGTTTTGTATTTGTTATTTTTGATCCATTTCAGGAAGCATTTTCCTTCCACAGATCTACACTGCCCCTGCTTCTCTCAAACTCACTTTAACTCTTTCATTTCTTTTGCCACTGTGCTTCACAGTCTCCTGTTCTGGTCTCTGAGCTAGAAACAGCTAGATGGCAGAGCTGGAGAAAAGGAAACAGGGGCTTCAGGTATTTCCTTCTCCTTCTTCCCAACCAGCACCGCTCATGCCTTCCCTTGCCTACATGTGTACTTTAACTCAAGTCTCATAGAAAGTTGGACTTGTATTGCAAAATCAATTTAGAAGGGTAAGTTTTTACTCATGTAGCTGAAGTCCTGATGTGGATGCAATTACAGGGATCAAATGGATATGCTTTATTTCCTTTTCCATTCAAAATTGCTATGGCCATCTATAACAGCTTTATAAGAATATCACTCTGTCTGTAATAGCAGGGTTCCCCAATTTTCAGTGTACATAAAGCTGTGATTTCTAAACTCGATAGCCCAAACAATATCTCTTATTTAAGATCTCAGTTTCATGATGATCTTTCAATGAAATGTCATGTAAAAGTTTACCCATAAAAATCAAACTGAAATACTCAAAGACAGATATCAAAGTAGGAATCAAAGGATCTGTAACTTCCCCTTTAGGTATACATGTGCCTGCCAGCAAGATGGGAAAATGTCCCTCCCCCAGTTTCATCTGTAACATCTCTCTATCCACCGTTGGTACTAAGCTGAAATTGCAAAGCAATTCAGGTTTTTTCCACCAAATTATGATATAGTATACTCATTACAGGTAAAGGTTTGTTACTAAATTTGCTAAATCTTTCTATGACAGGGAATGTGAGAAACAATAGTGTTAGTGAATAAAGAATGAAGAAATGGATATGGCAATACAACAGGGATGACCCAACTTCTTGATCATTAGCTGGAAATGGACACCTCCATGTGACCAAGAGTCTTCATGTGACCATGCCCCCAACTCGAGGGCCTTTTGGAGCAGGCTTCAGTGCCTGTTGGAGCAGCTCTCAGAGATGAAGACACAATGGCCAGGAGCTCCCACTGCTCCTCTCTGGGACAGCACTAAATTGCACACACAGCTGGGGACCAAGTTGACCCAGCAGTGTTGCCTGAGCAATCCCTGTTGGCTTAGCTCTACTCACAGCCAAGGATGCGGATCAGTTGCTGGACCAGCACAACTTCGCTGCTGGCCTTACGATGAAATTATGGCACTTGAACTGTCCCATGAGAATTGGAGAGGCTGGCTACAAGCCTGCAAGAGACTCCAGAGAAAAGGAGAGGAATGTTCCTGTGAGGAGAGACCGAGGCATGTTGCCTGAGATGGAAAAGATCGGGGTTTACTTTTTGTTGGTACTTGTGAGAAGACAGGCAGCAGTATTTTGCTGCTGATGGTGCCCAGGCCTGGTGGTGTTCTACAGATGAACACTCCAACAACAGACATGAAACAACAAAGTCATGGCTGAAAACTGCCTGTGACAGACTACTCTGGTCCCTCAGGTTCCCAGCTGTACCAGGACAAGAAGTTCTCTTGTGATCCTGGGTGAATCATCACTGTCCTAACAAATTACTGATCCCATGGGTCCACAGAGAGAAGAATTTTTATGCTGCTCCTTACTTCATTTTAAGCAAAAGCATCTTGGCTTGCTTGAATGAGTTACACCAGTAGTCAGAGAAGATTTGACTGATTTCGTGCTTGAACCATAAGCAGCCAGCTTTCACACATCTCAGTCTGTTGGTACCTGCGAGACCTACCAGCACAGTACAGTGATGAACAGATGGTTGTGGTGACCTGTTCCCTCAGCCTAGAGGGATCCAGGGGATGATGTCTGTACATGTCTGTTTACCATCTGGGTTATTCCGATAAATGGGATGATTTTTAGACTGCTGTAATTACTCTACTGAATTGTGAATGAATGCTCTCGGTATTGTGTTACTTTAATTCAAAATCATTGTGAAACACCCAAAGTGCAATACAAATCCCCCTCTTACTCTTTATTTAATCACAGGGTGCTGACAATGGCTGTGATTCAAGGTAGCAGCTAACTATTCGCACAGCTCTGAGTATGTTTGTAGTCCAAAGACTGTTCGTACTTTTAAAGCTCTGTACATGCTTAAATGTTTGTCTAAATTTAAGTCTAACTTGATTTTTTTCCCTGTAATTCTTTACAAAGCCTTAGGGCATTGTTGTGAATCCCACAGTGATCCCTGGAAACGATAATTATGGGATTCTTCCTGCTCTCTTGTGGAAAACTGCTCCTGAACCAAAGGCAGAGAAAGCTACGCACCTCTGGGTGCTATATCTGCTATATCAAAGCTATATCTGCTACCTCCAGGATGACCTCAGGTCCAGCTAAGGGTCTCAGATGGAGAAGCCATCTCTCAGGCATATTATTTCAACTGACAGAAAGCTGTGGCAGAACTTCACACAGGAAAACCTTCCATATTGCCCCCTCTGTCCCTCTGTCGTGACCTTTTACCAGTTCCTCTGGATTCACCTCCGAAATACCATCCAATGAGTAGAGTGTTTCACTTTGCACAGTGAAGTGTGTAATCCCCCCATAGGTGCAGCTCACCAAATGCTGCAGGAGGTACCAGAGCACGAACCGTGGTGCCCACTTGATGGAGGCTAAGAAGAACATGGCAGTTCTCCTGCTCCAGGGCTGTCATGACACACAGTCCTACACTCTACCATTTTCGGTGGGAATCCAACCAAAACAAATGCAGGGGGACTCTCAGCAGAAGGGAGGAGGGCACTCTGTGTCTGTGGCAAACAAACAACTGGAGCCACTGATGTCCTCAGCCTTGGCTGCAGCTGGACCATAGCATTCCTCTGGAGCTCATGCATTACTCGGAGCCTTTTCTGTTTATTTTCTTAACAAAGCTTTGTGGACTTTTTAAGTGGGGCAGGGGAGACTCAGATGTTCCCCTCCCTCAGTTTTAAAAAATCAGACTAAATTTTGTAAGTAGATATAAGAAATAAATCTCTATTAGAATCTGCCAATCCTTTAAGGTCTGAGCTTCATGGCTTTTTTTAGCTGACTCACAATCTTTTCATGTTTTAACTGTCACATTTATTTTCAGTTGAATATTATTAAATGAGCAATACCATTATGGCAAAATTGGTATGATTGTAATTAAATAATATGAGATACATACAAAGGAAAAGAAATTAAGTGAATCAATGTTCTTTTGATTTAAATTCAGAAGTTAGATCCAAATACCTAAGTGAACTTGACAGTGTCTGTCGCTTCGTCTGCAAGTAAATTTTGACTTCTTCCCTACAGCTCTGGAACATAAAGGCACTGCCAATATGCAGATAAGCACTGTGCATTATACAAAACAGCAGTACATTAATGCCTCATGTTGTAATGGAAAATCTTGATTTAAGATCTGAAGAGCAATAATAGAGAGGAGGAAAACTTGTAGCTATCATTTGTAGCATAGTTGGCGGGATTTTTTTTTTCCAAGTGAGGTCAGGGAAACAGACTGGAGAACTACGATGAAGAGGCTCCTCCTGCTCAAGCACAACAGGAACAAGCCCATCGTTCTCCCTGCTGTTAATAAACTATGTTCTGTTCAAACTTAGGCGGCTGTTGAGCCCACGTTGCTGAGTGTGGAATTTGTCTTGGTGGACTACAAAAAACCAAACAAGTTTCTCACTTAATGAGAAAGCCCTGAAAAGCTATGGTATCTATATGATAAGTCAGTCAAACAGTATATGCTGCTCTATGCTTCGTAAACACTCCCGCCACTGAGACCCTGTGCAGACTCACGATGGGCTTAACCTGCCCGGCGGTGGGCTGCCACCAGAGGAGTGGTTCTGCATCCCTCTGCTTTCCTCATGTCCGTGCGCATGCTCCTGATTTAGTGGCTGTGTGGTAAGGCTGCTACTCTGAAGGAAAATTAATAGCCTTCTGGTGGATTAGTTTTCTGTCAGATCAGCTCCCCCTGAGGTTGCTCAACTGCTATACCTGGTGCAGGGGAAGCGGGAGGGATGGAAGATTACGGGTTGCCTTGCAAAAGTGGCCTGCAATTAAACTGAGTAATTAAACATTTTATGCAACTATGCATTCGCTCTCCTAAACCCCTGCGTATTCAGGACTTATTACTCCTGAAAGAGGTTACATTACCTGTTGTTTTCCCTTTCGACAAAAGGACAGGCCCTATCAGCGTTAGGAAGTATTTTTCTGTGCCATACATAACTCCATTATGGAATTCACTGTCACGACTGTGAGAGCCAGAAGTGAAAATGGGTTTGAAAACCAAATAGACAAGTTCCCGGGCATCAGCTGCTATTAAAGAAAATCGCTCTGGTTATTGTCTAGTTCAAGAAGACCCCAAATCACTAACCATCAGGAATGGGAAAGCATAACTTATATCTTATACTTACTTCTTAGTTTTTCTACTGTCTTCTACACTTTCTTTAATCATCATTCCTGCCTACCATAGAAAACAGCATTATGGTGTTAGGGATCCTCTTCACCTCAGCCAGTATGCCAGTTCTTATACTGATGTACCTACATCTCACAGGAGTTTGGCCCTCACCTGTAATCAGTGAGTCCCTTAGAGGAAAACGCAGTGCTATCACTAGCATTCTCACCATGCCATTAGCAAAGGTCTACAAATGCTGAGCTCCTCTTTATAGAGTTGCTCGCAAAATAAAGCCTGAAAAGGGGAGCAAAAAAGAGATCCATGAAGCTGAATGTCTTCAAAAAGAAATATGGAGCAGGAAAAATACAATGGCTGCAAAGACAGCTGCTTTTGGACCAAAGAGAAAAAATGAAATTAGTAAAGATGACATTTTTACTCAAACAATAAATAGGAATAAATCTTAAAAAGAAATCTTAATTTTAAAATGAATGCATTTTAGATTTCAGATTTGATTTAAAGTTCACGTCATCTATTAGCTTAAGCTTTTGCATGAAGATTCAGGTTTAGATGGATCAAGTTGCTCTGCAGAGGAGGACTTTAGGTCTCACTAAGCTGGAAGGTATGTAGTCACAGGTTTCAGTACTGCTGTTCACCTGAGCCCCCTTTCCACGGGACGTTAACCTGCCTTTCACTCTAGAAACCAGGATGCCATAAAAACAGATCTGCAAATGAAAGCAAGTGCTCGAGTCCTCTTGAAGAAGGATGCTTTCCTAAACTTGGGACCAGAGGATTGGTGTGGACTCGGCTCAGAAATACCTGCGTTAATGCATGAACATGAAACACAGTCCTTTGATGTACAGACTCCCGTTAAGAGAACAAGACCTTCTGCAGGATGGCTCTTCTGACTTTCATTTGAATTTATCAGTGATGGGGAGAAGTAAAGCCGGGTGGAGCATTGTTTGACAGACACTCCCACCCATCAGAAACATCACCCACTGCTTGCAAATCCCACCTGAGCCCCAAATCCCATCTGAACCCTGAATCCCACCTGAGCCCCATCCACAGCCGGGACCCTCCTGCCTCCCCGAGACACGGCTGCAGGGCAGGCGGCCCCTGTGCCTTCCCTGGAGCAAGCCCCACGCCGGGGAGTGACAGCAGGCAAATTAGGAGCGGCAAAGCTTTTACAAGCGTGTTACAGAGCTGGTCACAGAAGACACGAGGCGGGCAGGAGGAAAAGAAAGGATAGAGTCTGCAGACAGCTTTCGCACCCCACAGCCCACGGACCACACTTACCCACCGGGAAGGAGAAAGTCAGTCCTATATTTAGCAAAAAAGGCAGATAGGCTCCCTTGAGAAACGCTCACTTCTTTGAAAGGTTAACACAAAGCAACAGCCTCGTCCCTGCCCTTCCGCGGAGGCCACCGGCGGTCCCCGCATTCCCCTGCTGTCACCACCCTCTCCGCTCCCTCGCCTGCCAAGTGCTCGGGCTTGTCGCAGAAGCCTCCACTCGCTCTCCCGGAGAGCCCTGCTCATTTACTGCTGCTCTGACATGCAACACCCATGCACGTCTTGGCCACTGCCATTTATGAGCACAGACTAGGAAGGAAAACCTAATTGTTTGGCAATTTTATAATTGACCACTAAATTTGGATTATTCAGGCTTGTTCTCCAGAAGCAAAAGGGCATTTCCTTAATCCATCACACTGCAGAGTTTGCAACTCAGATAATTGTGCAGCCTGCTGAAGACACGGACCTGAACTCAGGCCTGCCTGTTTCTCTTCAAAGCTATTTTTGCTCTGCCTAAACACTAAGGATTCAGAAAAGCTGTACAACGCGCACCACAGCTTTACTCCTCATTTGCCACTGACACGTTTTCCTCCACCCTTCCCAGGAGCGCACGGCAGTGAGGTGAAGGGAAGGCAGAAAACTGCAGAAGTTTCCCTTTTCTGCAGGGAAAACCGTTTCAAAGAGCCGTAGGGGATGGAGACTGCTCTCCCTCCACACATTTCGGAGCTGCAAGGAAGAAAGGCGCTTTCCGGAGGAGAGCAGAGCCACCCCGCAGGGACAAGGGCTCCTGGTTGTTCTCTTCCCTCTTGCTGCCACGGCTGGGGAGGCTTTAACATCGCCGTTTGGCCCCAGGTGTCCCCGCAGCAGGGAACAATTGAAGCTCAGAGGGTGAGGTGTTCTGCCCTCTCGGATGCCTGATGGCCTGACGGACCTGTACGGCTGTGATCTCCACCTCACCAACGCTTACCGCCATTACACAGACATGTCTTGCTCACCCAAGCAAACCGAGGCAGAGAGCTGGTTGGAAAAACCTTTACCTTCACACAAAATTTTGCTTCTGTTCCTGCCCCTAATGTAAATTATCAGTAGAAATACTCAACATTTAGTAACTTGTTTTTAATTTAAGGGAATCTCCTGACAAAAGGTTGTTTTTGTTTTTTTAGTATGGCAAGCACTTTTTGAGATAATACTGTGTTTCAATGAAGCCTGGTTTTTCTATAGACAATAAAGTTTCCTTAGAAACTTAGAAACTCTAAGAACTAAGCTCATTTTGAGCACACCAAACTCCGTGGGTGATGCAAATCCTTCCTTTTTTCTGACTGGTCTTACATATTTTCCACCCTTTTTCTGTTGGCTTATTTCTTTGGTCACCTGCAGTAATTCTTTTCTTTCTGTTACCACTTTTAAAAATACCAACGTTATGTTTCAAAATCATTTTAAAGTATTGCTGGCCCTCCTCTTACACTGTGTATTTCCAACTCTACCTGCCTTCTCATGAAAGCTGGCCTTAAGCCTAAAGTAATTTTTCCTAACTTTTTGGGCTATCCCTATACTTTGTTCAGTGAAGAGGCTTTTTATTTGTTCTCTGGTCTTCCATGGGGTATTCCCAGTGTTGCCTGTGTTGTTCAGAGAGAAATGATCACTCTGAGGACTTAAAAGGAAGACAAAGGATAAATATAACTCAGAACCATTACCGTGATCTGTAATAATCCAAATACATGTCCAGGGCGCGCGCACACACACACACAGAGAAACCCCCACTGTATGCAACTTGAAACTAAAACATGCAATTACTTTAACACACATTACCTGTAAACCGTGCTTCATGATTCTGCAAGCTTTATGTAAAAGTCTGAGGAGAATATAAAACTAAGTCCCTATAGGGAAGAACTGGAGGTAATCCTGGATCAGATGGAGCAGAAACATTAGGAACCTTGCCCAGAACAGTCTTTGCCTTTTTGCAAATTACACTGTGGAGTATTTAATTTGTTATCTATTAATGCCCAGATCCTCTTCCCCACTGTTACTATATAACCTTTTTTTCTCTGAGTTTTGACTGATAAAAGTTTGGCTTGGGATTTTTTTCCTGTTGTTGACATAACTTTATGACATTGAATTTCCTCTTGGAAGTTGCAGGTTTTGCTAGAACTCTCCACAGCCTTTGGCAGTTTCAGTGCTCCAAAGCTGTAACCTTCCACAAACCGCAATAACCATCTAGTTTAAAATTCCAGATCATTCATGAAAGCAAAATACAAACAAAATTAAATATTTACCCTTGACGTAAAGGTATTTGCATAAGTGTTTTCATTAATTCCTAAACTCAGTTTCAATTTGATGGTATCAGCACTGAATTTCACATCAACTACCTTACTAAAAAGCTTGTGATTGCTTCAAAAATATACAAGCTTTGCAAAGTTTGCTCTGTTTTCTGAAAATCCATGTTCCCCACAGTATATCAACCTGCTACCATCTGACCGTTTACAGAATAATCTCTTTATTTGCTTTTTGCTATGCTAGATATTGAAGTGAGAAAAACTGGCCAGCAGCTCCCTGGGTTGTTTACTTAACCATTTACGAAGAGGAGATCTCAGCAGAAATACATGCCGGTTTTGCTCCTTATCATATCATCTGAACGGCTCCGATTCTCCCTTCAGGATGCTCCAGTCCAAATCTCCAGGTCTAGCTTATTCTGAAGTGTGTTGCTTATCTGGAGACTCAGAAGTTTGTTATTATGAGTAATGAACAAATACACTGCTTTTCCTCATTAGAGCCCTGGTGCAAACATTGGCTTGGAGTGAGCTCCCAGGGCCGGGAGCAGGGAATGTTCCCAGCTGGGTGTCTCTCAGCACCAGCACTGGTTTCCTCCTTGTCCCACCAAGCCCCAGCTCATTCTCTGGGGAGCATGGACCAGTGCCCCAGCCCCACTAGTCTTTTCTGAGCGACCGTGCAACAGGAGGAGGATTCTTTGCTGAACAAAAACCTGTTTTCAAGTCATGTTTGGCCACTCAGTAATTATTCTGCTATGCGTATCGCATTGTGAGTGCATTCAGCAATTCATAAGCCCAGTGGGCCAGTGCCAATACCAGGGTTAAGGACTTCTTGACACCCAAGAACTGGGTCCCAGCTGTATCAAAGGCAAACCCCACTTCTACACCAGTTTACACCACTCTAATTGCAGTGCCAGGGGCGGGAACTCGTTCATCCAGCGTTGCTGCCAAACCACTCGCACTGTGGAACCGCAGTCCAAAACATACAACGTTTAATCACAAAACTTGCTTAGGCAGCTGCTGAAAAGGAGAGACAAGTTGCTTACACATGCACAGTCCTGAATGACCTATCTTATGCGGACTTCAAGATGCTTCATAAATATCATCTAAACCCAAATATTATTTAAACCATCTAAAAAGAAACCACATCTCTCAAAGTCAGAGCTCCAGTTCACATGCACCAAGGCAATGAAGCGGGTACTGACATCCACCATCCATTTGCTGCTCAGACGCAGGGTGCAGTGCCTGCAGCAAGGAAAGCTGAACAACATCTGAAGCAATCCCTGGACCCCCACAGTTTCTGCCCCATACTTCAAAGTAAATTGAAATTGCACCACCGTACGCTCTCAGGCAGGGCATTACGGTAACATCACTCCCGTTTCAGTTCACCAAATGCAGGTAAAAACATGAGTCCATCGTGTTAAAGAGCTTTCTGAACTCACGTTCATTTTAGGACAGCAGTCTTGTAGTCTCTAGAGGGAACATGGTTTTGAAGCTGAGAGCACAAGACATCGCTTCTGATTGCCTGGAAGCCCCTATGCTGAATCACAGCTCTCCTGTGGATGATGCAGTACTGCCAAGAGCTCACCCCCCTGCTTGCGCACGTTGCTTTTTCTGTGCTTATCACTGTGCTATTACTGCTTTTCCCTTACGTTTTAACAAAAATCATAACCTTATTTAGCATTTTTCTACTGTATTCTTCTAGTTACTATGATGTTTTTAAAGTTTCATTTGACTCTTTTTTTTCTTCCCCAAAATATTGTTATAGCCTGGAGAAAGAGTCTAATGTCAAGATGGGCCTAGCTTTGAACCCAGGGTGGAGAAACTTTTGGTACGCTTCCAGAGCATTTCATTCTCTAGTCAGGTCTCTCGAGTAGCTGAGAAAAACAACTTTCCCAGGCCCCACACGCCTGTGAGATGTAGGAGAGTAAAGCACCCAGTCTTTCTGAGAGGTAAGGTACTGATTACACAACTTTCAGCACATCCTGAAAGTTGATTCCAAAAACTAATATTGCTTTTGGCGTCACACAGAGTTCTTCACATAGCCTTTTGAGGAGAAAGCAAGCAGAGGAAAGTGAGGGGGTTTAATATAACTTGCAAAGGAGAGAAGTATGGAGTTGAGAAATGAGACCAAACCACCCAAGATCCGGCTCAGATTTAGCCAAACCTTGGCCGCATCATTCACGACATTTTGTTTCTCTCCTGTCCATTCAGTGTGGTCATGCATCAAAGGTCACTCCACAAAACTGTATTAAACTGAAATTTTTACACTCTCTCCACTAGCTAGTACCCATGGAGAAGGATGGATGTGCTGCAGAACTCCGGTATAAACTACTGTACTTGGAGACACGAAATTACTCAGATGCAAAAAGCTCGGAGGTGTCAAAACTGCTCCTCAGACAAAACTTCTTTTTGCCAGACTGATGCCATGGATGGTTCTAGGCACATACAGGAGGTATGAAGAGAGCCTCTCTTTCTGCAGTATAAATAACTGAGTCTGTAATTTGTACAGCTGATCAAAAATGACCAAAACCTCAGTGCACGTCTTAGAACAATTCTGTTGTTAAAATAAAAGTTGTTGGTTAGACACCAAAGCATGCTGAACAAATAAAACCTTTTTATTACAAAAGCAAATAATTTCCATATCTATCTATCTATCTGTGAAGATAGATAGATATGGAAAAGGAGACAGGGCAATGCAAATTTTCTCTGTAAGCTGGAAGCAAGATTTTCTTTATTGGCAGTTCTTTCCCTGCCAGACTACCTTTGGAAATCACCCTGGCTTTCCTTAAAATATAATATAGTAAAAGGACTTTTCTTTACACGCTTTTCATATTCAAGCTATCCCAAAACAATCTACCAAGCAGGCTGACACATCAGTGGCCATATACCAAGACACAGCCTCCTGAATGCTGATTTTGTTTAATGTAAGAGGGACCTCGAGCCCAGACCAGGTGGAAGATGTCTGTGTGGCTGCTGGTCCCCCTAAAGCCAGTGCCCGTGCATGGTCCTTCCCTGCAGCCTGCTCCCACCTCTCCACCATCCTCACAGGGGAGCTCACCCCTCCCAGTGCCTCCTCCTCCCCTCTAGCAATGGAGAACAACTGTAAATTGGGATCACTTCACCAACGCTGCCTGGAAGCCAGAGAGACCTGAAAACGCATGGAGCCACCGGCCTCCCCGAACTCCTTGCACCAGTGATATTCCCAGAGCAGCGCGATTCCTTTAGCATCGCTGTGATATCAGAGTCCTAGGCGTGAGCAGAGACCTCTCTCTGCCAGGTGCTGCACAAACAGCAGAAATTCATAGTTTACTGAAAAAGTGACCACAACCTGAAATGGACACTCCCTTCCTCCAGAGCAAAGGAAGGGAAAATAAATAAGTGAGATAGATAAATAGAAAGTCAGCAGAGGAATTAGTGTCTAGCCTAGAAAGTATTTCAGAAAAAGGGTGAGCCTCTAAAATTGATAGCTTGAGAGAGAAGCACAGTTGCCAGGAATCAGAGACTGTATTCCCATCAGGTTTAAGATGTTTTAACAAAATGCAATTAATTTCTTCTGTCCTGAAAGAACATTTAAACATTGTTTTAAGCAGTGGGAATTTTTCTCAACCTTCAACTCGTGCCTGTTTTCATCCTTGGCTTTGGAGAAACAGGCTCTACTCTTGGAGGAAAAACAAAGAAACAGGCTCAAAAAAAAAATGCCACCAGTTTCATTTCCAAGACAAAAGAGAATTTGTGATTGCAGTCAGGTCCTCCGGTTCAGCACTAAGCCTTTGCAGCTAGAGACCACACAGTATTTTCCCTGATGAAGTATCTGGTGGAATAGAGAGGTGGAACATCATCGAAGACAGCCCATTGGTAACACAACACTTGGAAGATTTAACCACCTTGCTGTTTTCCTGCATGTTCATCTCTATCAGGTATTTAAGCTAATATGGAGAGGACAGAGACCATATTCTTATGCTGAGCCTGTGAGGAGGAGAGTAACCACAGGTGAGGCCAGACAGAAGTCTGCCTCTTGCCCAGGGAGATTCACCAGATGGTTTCTCAAGTCTGCATTTCTTCAACAACTTGACACCCAGGAAAGTAAGGAACACCATGGACTTCTCTTTTGCTACCTGTTACTTTTAAGATGAAGAAAGATTACGTTGAAAAATGGATTTTCAAAAATGGAACAGAGCAAATCCAAGGAGAAGGACAAAATCATGATACCTAGTGACCAGTTATCAATCAGCAGTAGAAACAGATTACAAAGTTTATTTAACTTGGTTTTGCTGCATACTTTGGCATCTGAACCATATATTGGCTGGGATAGTTCTTTTCCAGGCCTTTTTCTGAGCATGTTGCTCCCAAGATGGTGTTCCTTAACAACCCAAGCCACTCATCCAGAGGCCTTTTCCAGCAGCAATGCCTTCAGAAGCATATGAGTCTGGAAAGCAAATTTGCTTATAATGATTCAGCACGCTTCTCTGGGATGTCAAAGAGCTGGGGAACTCCTGTGCCTCTGATGTCCACAACACATGGTCAAATAGAATGTGTCTGCTCTAGAAGTACCATCCCAAAGCCAGTGCAGGTGGGAGAAGCACATGCCTCATAGGAAGCACAAGCACTGCTGACTTTTGATGCTTCTGCCGCTTAGATTTTTCCACAAATATCTCCCAAAATAAACCCTTTTCTTTTCTTGTGTAAAACAGGGCTTGGTGCTAACAAATCCAACGTAAACCAAAGGGTTTGATTAGTTTGATGTCTTCTGTTGCCAAAGCAATATCAGACAGAAACTACCTGGCTTTTTCCTGAAGGAAAGCAAGTTCCAGAAAAGTTATACAGTATGAACTTAAGAAAAACATTACATTATGCAACTGATCGCAGTTTCTTATCACATTAGGTATTCAAGCTGTTCCAAACTGACTCTCACAGTAACACTTGTAAACTGTATTAATCATCATTTTAGAATACGTTTATCTATGGACGGCAACCAATTGATTACTCAAGAGTTCAGTAAGCTAAAAAAAAACCCCTTTTTTTCCCAAGAGATAAATACCTGGTGTCCAAAATATGTCATTAAAGTACACATGCAAGCATTAAAAAGTACTTTCCCAAGCCAGTAACTCTTAGGACCTCAAGCATGTATTTTTGTAAGGATGGATTTGCTAGTATAAGCATTTTTATTGTAGATGTGTTTTTATTTTTATTCACTGGTGCTGCAGTTTGCACGAGAATCCATAAGTCTTGCATGCTGTGTTTCTTATATCCCAAAAATTCAGCATTGTACTCTTGAGGCTCAACATGGCAAGTACATCAGTGACGTGCTCAGCAGCACAGAGCACGTTTTTGAATCTGCTGCCTATTTGTGGGTGCCATTTTGCACCTGTGGTCACAAGGCAGTGCCACTGAAAGCCTTCAGAGGCTTTACGCCAGCACAATTAGATGGCTATCTAGACTGCATCAAAACACAGGTCAAAAAGAGACGTTCGCAGGGATGCAAACTAACTTCTCATTTGCCTCACATGCACAGGCTGGGTTTATGTATCGGCCTGTCAGCAGCATTCAGGTGACCTTCAGCATCAACTGGATGTGACCTGATGAGGTGGTGCTTGTGAGATCCAATTAATTCTGCCCCGTATTTTGAACCTCTTCTCATTTACGTGTCAGTATCAGCAAGAGAAGCAATAATGAGGGTGGAGAGGAGAGGGCTCTGCAGCGCTGTCTTAGATTTGGGGCATCTCCCAGCACTTAAGGAGTGTCCCTAGCTGAGATTTCCAGAGGGACGTCAGTCTGAAGCAAATAGGTGGTTGCTATGAGAGTTAGCGCTGCTACCAGCCTGTGCTTGTTTTCCTCACTGCCACAGCCTGAGAAGAACGAGGCAAATGACTCAGCTCTCTCCACACGTGTATAATGGCATTTCCACCATCCCTGCAAGATCACAGCTTTGTGACATGCGACACTTCAGATCACTGCTCAGGGAATCTCTGCCATCGTGAAATCAGGCGTCCTCACAAAGACTTTCAACTCCCAGGACATTTCTACAATGAATATAATTAGCCCCATTTTAAAGATTGCAGCTGAAGCAGGGAACAACTTGCAAAAGATCACACACATGGGTCGGTCTTCTGTGGCAGATCCACTCAAGTACTTAAAACGCAAGACTCTCATGAATTTAAAACTGAATTTCCACCATCTCCTGTACTGGAAGCCGTGCTGAAGAGTACTATTAAAATTAAATTCAGGCCAAAGTCTTATGGTTAAAACAAATTTTAAATGGATCCTTTAAAAAAATACATGAGCAAATAACAAGATCTGCAATAACGCAGAGAAAATTAATTACCTAGGCAGACTCCTTTTCAAGTTCATGACTCATGCCGGCATATAAATGTCTGCGTGAAGCCAGCTCTTAATGCTAATTTTGTTGCTGTAAGAAAATTGTAACCTGTAAAAAAATGAGTGCATACCTTGCTATTGATTTTTCAAGAGTCTGACTGGCAGAATGCTGTGCTGTAGCTGCAGATTTCTGCTAATGCTCTAAAATGTTTTGCTAAATTTTGTTCTTTCACCACAGATATAAGAGACTCCTGGCCATGCCGCAGTTGGCCTCAGCTACATAGAAGTTGTGGTCACATCCACTTAACTTGTTCCTTTTTACTGAATATAGACATGGCAAGTGTATCACTTAATACGTCAAAAATCCCATGCCATATAATGGCAATACCACGGTACAAAGAGTACAAAGAGTAGGAGTAAGAAAAAAATGCATTTGTGTTAAAACTAGTCCGTGGTTCAAACTGTGCCCCCCCTTTCGCTCCCCTGCCAGAAGCTGGTGTGTTTATCAGCCGGTGCTGGCACCGGGTCGCAGCGCTGCGGCGCTGACGGGGTTTCTAAAGGAGCTGGCCCTATCTGCCTCCCTGAGACCCCTTCTCGGAACAATTGTCTGTTACCACGGAGTTAATTCAGACTCATGAGCTACCAACTGTAGGTATCTGCTTTTTATATAAGAATTACCAAAGTGCGCCTTAGGGGTTTTTTTATCTTAATGGAGCACAACAGGAGAAAGCAAATGTGTCTGATACTCCATACGCACAGCCGTACTTGCCCACGCGGTGCCAAAAGCTACACGTGCCACCGCAAAAAGTACCCATTACAACGGCAGCATCTCCTTTAGGGGTCACGAGCTCATTAAACTGGGGAGAAAGAAGCACGCATGCACCGATACGGGTGTTTCTCTCTGCTGGAGGCAGGCAGAGCCCAGCCAGCCTGGGGAGGAGGGAGCTGCCATGGCGGGTGCAGCAGCACCACCGGGCTGCACCACCCCAAAAGCTGTCGCTTCTCTTTGTCCCCCTCAGTAAATGCCTGGCAGCAGGTGGGATGTCTGCATCAGGCTGACACCAGAGGTGTAATCAAGATGAGGACCTTGTTGCGGCGGGCCCTCTCCAAACAGGTAGCTGCACAAGGTCCCTGCTGCAAGGGGCCTGAAGCACCATGTCTGAGAAGGCAGAGCATAGCAGAGGTTTTCGGCCAGCATGCTGAGAGCTGGTCAAGTGTCCTGGCAGCCCCAGGCATGCCACAAGCTGCCTTCCCATTACACAAAGCAAAAACAGTGCAAGAAAAAGGACAGGATAGGGAAAAACACCTCCTCCCCACCGATGCTTTCCCCTCCCTCACCAGCCCCGTGCCTATGGCAGCATGCTCGGGGAGCAAGGCTCAGCACGGTGAAAGCTGAGGGCAGGGGGAAAATGCATCCTGTCACCCGCTGCGCCCAGCCTCACCCCAGACACTGGGCACCCAGCGGACCAGGTGCGCTGGTACAACCAGTCCAACGTTCATGGGGGCCCGTTGGGGTAGGAGAGGGAGGCAACACGAAGTGTCCCCCCCAGCCTGTGCACTCCCACCTGCCCCTACCCCACTCTGCAGGGTTGCCAGGCTGGCCCCAGGCACGGCCCCAGGGGAAGGACAGATGAATGGAGAGTAATACAGAGAGTGTGTGTGCTTAGCTGTGTACCACACAAAGCCACACAACGCAGCATTTGCACCCAAAACAGTGCAGATCTAAGCAGGTACATTTATATGATGCGGTGGCTGATGGTGTGGAAGTCCTAGCTTGCACCTCCAGAGCAGCCCAGTCTTATTCCAAAGTGCCAAACTCAAGCAGCATCTGGAGGCAACATGGGCAGCAGCATCTCTGCATCCCATTTCCTAGACAATGTGGACACAGCACTTACCTCCTTATTTAGATGGCTGTGATGTAAAGAGGAGAAATGGAGAACTCAGAGGAGTTAAAGGGAAAGGTAGACCTTATCACTCTCTACAACTACCTGAGAGGAGGTTGTAGTGAGTTGGGTGTTGGTCTCATCTCCCAAGCAACAAGCAATAGGACGAGAGGAAATGGCCTCAAGTTGCATCAGGGGAGGTTTAGACTGAATATTAGGAAAAATTTCTTTACTGACAGAGTGGTCAAGCATTGGAACAGGCTGCCCAGAGAGGTGGTGGAGTCACCATCCCTGGAGGTATTCAAAAAACGTGTAGACATGGCACTTCGGGACATGGTATAGTAGGCATGGTGGTGTTGGGTTGACGGTTGGACTAGATGATCTTAGAGGTCTTTTCCAACCTTAATGATTCTATGATTTTATTCTATAATAAGAGCATGTATTCTTTTTTTCAGTAAAAATGATATGTTTGGCTTTTTTTAAAGGTAATTTTAAAGGTGACATGTTTGGTTAGTAAACTCATTAATTCCTTGCGTGTATTCTCAGAAATTGAAACAGAACATGGCCAATGTTGCCCTAGATTGATTTTATGACTTTGTTATTATTTCTTATTCATGCCACTGGCTTAGACTTATGCACACATGGAACAATCAGTCAACTAGGCAAATATCAGCATTTCCAGCTAAAGTGGAACAAAACCATTTGTTGGATGTTCCAATGTTTCTGCAGCAAATCAATAACATATTTAAATTGTTGTTTAGACTTCAAAGCTAAGATGAATGAGGACATTCTCATTTCTTTCCTGCTGCTATGCTTTCAGGCTGTGCCTTTTAAATAAGACCTGGCATGTGCAATTCACATTGCACAGAATAATTTATACTTAAAAGCTACAGATCTTATTTTCAGAGCAACACGCCAGCCATCTCCATACAATATGTTACATTGATTTGGCCTGTTCATCTTAATTGCAGCAATTGAAAATTATCCACAGCAGTCTGTTATGTGGCTTGAATACCTTCATCATCATTGCATCCAGACACGATGGCACTTGTTTGCACTAACCGCTCAGCATGCCAGGGAAGATCTATGGTACCGCAGGCCTCTGCTCAGGAACCTGTCCCATGCTAGAAACCTTCCAGAAACCAGGACAGTTCTGGGGCTTGTGATTCGCATACACTCATGGTCATTTTCTTGGTGTCCATTAATTTTGCCAGTGTCATTTCCCAAATACAAAGAATTTTGGTCTTTAGCTCAGGTCTATTGGCATCTTATTCAATTTTGTGGGAAGCCAGAGAGAGAAAAGGCAGAGTACAAGTGAGGGGTTTGATGTGGCAATGTTCTGTAAAAATGTTATGGATGTATTTATTCAACTAATAGGCTCTTAGGTGGATATATTATTGGATATATGATTTATTTATAGTTTGCTTCTCTGTTCAAGCTGAAATTTTTGAAAGGATTTATTCTGTATCATTAGAAGGGTAAGAGGCAGATACTTTTACTTAAAACAGAGATGTGGCTTTTCAAATACCTGAGAAAATATTTGCATTTGTAAAACAGGACAAACATGAGAGCATAAATCAACAACAGCACTGCAAGTACATTGTCAAGGACATAGACCTTAAGAAGGCCATTTAGCTTGTGTAACCTAGGCCACACTTGGAGATTTACAATTGCAGAGAAAGGTTATGTCATTTCCCTCTTAAGCAATGCAAAAAAAAAAGTTACTAATTTGTGTTTCTGAAATGTGTAATGAAAACAAGACACCTGCAGGTCCCAGATGCATTCAATAATGACCACTCTTTGCTGTTTTCACCACGCTGACTCCAACAGTATGCCAACACCTCCTCTCCTCTGGGCCCACCTGCAATAAAGCACTGGGATCCTCTCTTTGATAGTGAGCAGGACCGTGCTTTTCTACTGCCAAGAGATTAATAGCTCCACTGAAGCAGAAGCTACCCTTTGGAGGGACCTGCGGCTCTGGCATGCTGCTCGAGCCTTCGCCCTGCAGGTATTATCCAATAGCCGCAATGGAGAGGTGCACAGCTCAACTGACATCTGCAAATTTATTTTAAATGTAAGCACCAAGCAGGCCTATTATGAAGAGAACACAGGAATTAGTCGTGCCCAAACGTTGCTTCCAGATCTCTGGTGTAAGGTGACTTACCCTGACTGGAATGGGGAAACGAGCTAGGGAGCTGGAG
This sequence comes from Balaeniceps rex, assembly GCA_013401315.1. Lineage (NCBI taxonomy): Eukaryota > Metazoa > Chordata > Aves > Pelecaniformes > Balaenicipitidae > Balaeniceps > Balaeniceps rex. The sequence goes on from VYZW01047453.1 coordinate 81,777, forward strand.
ACATGAGTGGGACAAAATCCCTTGGCATAATTGATGGCTGGTTTTGCCTGACCTTCATGTGATGAAACTGAGCTTGTGACTCGTTACATTAAATTACATTTCCAAACTGCCCCAGTTAAGTAGAGAAGAGCAAAAATATGACTCAGAAACTAAAAGCTTTGGTTTTCAGCAGCAGGTGGACACTGTAAGGGACCAGGAGAGGAAACAACAGCTATGGAGGTATCTTAACTTCAGCCAACCCTACACTTTGCTTAGCTAACAGTACATCCCTTACCAAAGGCTTTGCATTTCTGACTTTTAAATAGAAAGATTGGCAAAAAACATTCAGAATTGTGGAGGCACCACATTCTTAAATAAAGATTCTTCAGCTCTTCACTTCTATCAGGTATCCATCCATATACACTCAGCCGGATTCTGTCACATTGGTATTAAGAGCATATCCCAAAAAATCAGGACAGAAATAGCAACACTCTTATAGTCAGGCAATAACAAAAGACAGAATTTAAAAAGCATATCTAGACAATAAATATATGTTCTTATTTTTCAGATGATTAGTGAATTTGGAGGTTTGTTGTGCTTTCTTGTGAGACAGAATATAAGTGTAAATCAATACTCAGCTTTCAAACAAGTGAAGTCAGTGGGCATCCTAAATTCTGCTCAAAAACTCTATCTGGCCTCTGTGACAACAGTTTTACTGTCATGACCTGTTATTGAAACACAGGATTACCTTTTATATCAACACAGTGGCAAAAATGGAGTTTGCTCCCACATTTTCTGTGGGACAGACATAGGACATTTTTAATTATTTTTGTATTGTCTTCCAAAACTCAATGGAAAATGTACAGCTTAAATCTTTCATTTCTGGACTGGTTAAGCAATTTTTAGTATCTTAAGCAATCTTTAGTATCTTTTTTGTTCTCTTTTAAATTACACAGTTATAACGGGACAAACTTTGAATGAGAAGACAGAAATGGTGAATCCTCTGTTCCCAACTGCTTCATGCATAGAAAGAAAACTCAAGATACCCACCTACAGAAGAAGGTCCAGACATGACTTCCTTCCCCTCACTGTGCTTTTTCACAGATAATTGCAAAAAGAAGGAGCTTTTAAACCTAAGTTTAGTTACAACCATGTCAGCCTGTCCCAGTCACTACATTTACAATCACGCTAATACTATGCCCTTTCACTGAATGCTTCCATTGTCACTTTTAAAAATTTCCTTCAAATGTGAAGAGATTAGTCCTCTTTTTTATTATGTCTGTATAATCAAATTACTTTCTTAACTGTTCTTCACTTAACTGCCATTTTTTTGCTATAGTATAAAGGAAACTAATGCATATCAATCTATTGCAGTTAAAACCGCAGTTACGTTAACTTTTTTGTTCTTGCTAGAAGCATTATCAGTCAACTTGCTTACACATAGCCCATGATTTATCTGTAAAAATAGCCCCAAGAATTTAACAGTAATGCAGGCTAAATATACATGTGTGAATAGATATGACATCCACCTTCAAATCCCTCTCTTCCTGTAATCCCTTTGTTTTGATCCTCCACGCGTTTCCTATACTAAAACAACACACAAGGAGCTCAAGCAAGGTATTTGGTGTGCACACAGTCAGGGATATTCCCTGTTGCAAAAATGCTGTAGTCCAAGTGAATGACATAGACTGAAGCAATACAAATGTTTTCTGCCAGATCCTCATTTTACTATGGGGTTGGTGGAATGGAATAAATATAATTTAAGACATCATTCATAAATATTCATTTCATAAAAGCACTGTTTTGGTAAGGAAAAATCTTTCTGAATAAAAGAAGGGCAACACGTTAACAAAATAAAGCACTGCTTCGTTCAGGAAACAGGGTCAATCCCATGCTAGCTTTTTCTGTATTGGAGATATTTGTGGCTAAGATACTATGATAAGCCTTGCACATCTTCAGTATCTTACATTGTAATATCCCAAAGCCTTCCACTAAGAAAGATTTGACATACATTGAAGATAGGCAAACATGAATACTTTCATTATAGACTCGTGCACAGGGAAGTTAAATGGGGTTTTTGGCCACAAAGCCATTTGTGGCATAGTTGGAAAGAAAACCCCCAGTAATATTTGGTTTACCACTCTATCCAGTCACCACTCCAGTGTTCCCCTGAGGCCATTACATTTCAGTCCCTAAATTATTATTTCTCATTCTGTGTTCCTGATATTATCTTGATGTTCTCGGCATATGCTAATAACCCCCATAGGGCAGACAAACCATTCTGATGGTCTCAAACTAATAAAAGACAGGTTCTTACCAGGCGTAGAGGAGATTCGTCAGAAACCCATTAACAGTTACAGTAATTCACTCAATTTTCCATGGATTTGTATTTGCTACAACATCAACCTTGCTCATTGCATATTAACAAATGTCACATCCATTAAATCCCCAGTAAATGGTAATTTCCCCTTGATTACTGTCCAGTTTGACATGCATTACTTTAAAGATATGTATTGTGGGATGCAGCACAGTAATATATCTGTTGGGTTCAGGGTATGTGTCCAGCTCTGGGGCAACCTCCATCCACCCTCCCTATTTTTATCACAGAGGCAAAATACTGAGCTAAACATGTCCTTGTATTTCAGGTACCACTGTTCCCCTTACCAACCCAATCCCTCTTACTATGGTCTCTTCTCCTTTCAGCATAGACTTTGTCTAGTCCCAGAGAAAGCCACCGAGGTCTTCAACTGCTCTTTCTCACTCCTTGCTCCCACATCTGCCTCTGCCACAGAGGCAGCAGAAACAGAAAACCTCCTCAGCCTGGACTGCTCTGCTGCTGACAGCAGTGATTCATCCAGGACTTCTCAGCAACCACAAGCTAACAGCATTTCTGAGTTGCGATTTGAATTCACGATTACGAAAGAGTTGAACGCTATGGCTTATGCGGTTTTTAAACCTTCGTAGCTGTTGTCATCTCAAAGTACACTCCAAGTCAAAAGGCTGGGTTTATAAATGCAAATATATCCATACATATATATATGTGTGTTTAAACAATGACAGAAACATTCTTCAAGGTGTATAACTGCACAGCCCAAGCCTTCAGCTAACAAAAGGCAATGGATATGAAGTTTGCATGTGTTCATGCACAAATGACAGTTTGTATATGTTTACAGGGTTTTCTCACAGTTTAATTCTTACTACCTCACCACATCATATCAGTGACTTTCCACAGTATCAACAGTCTTGAGGACACTGGGAAAGCAGAAATTATTATTAAATTATAACAAGATTGTATTGAATAAACACGCGTGGATTTATTTTATCAGTGCTGACATAAAACAAACATCTAGGTTTTAGGGCAGGGCAGTACGTAGCAAATGAGCAGAGAAGCCTCTGAGCTGTCAGGGTACCTTTGGACAAAGACAATGACAAAACTGATTTGTTTGAGTTTAGGCTTCCTGCTAGCATCGATGCTTCAAAGCTGGAGGCTCCTGAGTCAGGGGCCCCTGGAAAGGAGAAACAAAACAACCCCAGAGACTAGTCAGCCAGCAAAGGCTCATAAAGCCACAGCCTTGATGACTGGCAGCAAAAATGAAGAAGTCTAGAGGAGTAGACAAGGGGTCCCTTGGAATCACAAACAGCAAAGATAAATATTTTCTTTCATACACTTGCCAATTTTTGACGAAACAAATGAAAGAGAAGCTGCCCTAGGATCTTGGTTCTGGTTGCCAGTATTTTCCACACTTTAGCACTTTTCGCTCTGACTTAACATACAATATTGCAATTTATGGAAGCAGATTTAGCAGTGTTTGAGAATAAAAGGAATGCATTTTTTTTTTTGTTATTTAAAAAAGTTGATTTTGAAGGCAGCAGCCCCAACTCCAACATAAGTTAATGACAGTTTAAGTGGAAGTATATTTTTTAATTGACTCAAACTATAATTAGGCAATTACAAGCAATCAAGAGAGAGCTGTTTAAAAGCTACTGGCCACAGCTGCTAGCTACCTCACCTCAGTTGGAAATTGGCACCCCCTCAGCTGCGGGATTTAAACAAACTCATTTTGTAAGTGCTCACGTCTTCAATTACTCAGCTGAGAAATCAGTAACTTCTGGGAACAGGGCAGTAACTTCGTTACAGCTCCACATGGGTCTGGAAAAGGCATATCTGACTGTGCCCAGCAGTTTGAGCCGTTCTTTCTCCAAAGGTGACTGTCAGAGTTTCTAGTTCATATTGCTAGTAATAGTCCTCTCAGGGCTGCCAAGATAGCATACATTTAAAATGCTGTTCTTCTCTGAAAAATTATTTTAATTAAAATGGTATTCAGGGGTCCCATACTCTTTGTTTCTCACTAATTATCATAACACATTTGTTCAGTTTCCAAGCTAATGGATGCTTTTGCTAACTGCCAGCTCCCAAATTAAACACGGGATCTGAAACGTCAAGCTTTTTTCTTCTCAAGTCATATCTCAGTGCCACTCCATCTTCTGTCTCTGCAAGGAGAGCATCCTCCAAGGTCTCTTTGCATAAAACTCAGAGATGAGCCCTGACGAGTGTGTCTGACAGCACACGTCCCGGTTGCTGCGCTAGGTCTGTGGATGCTATGGCAGCAAGATCATATTTTAGAGCTTAAAGTAGGCAAGAAGTAATCGCTAAGAAATCATCACCAGTGAGCACAAAACACAGAAAACAGAGCTGTTGAGTGTAATTTGGACACAGCCACCTTCCCAAAGCAACCAGTGCTTAAAGATGCAGCGAAAACCCACTTCTAGAGCAGCAGGTTTTGTACAGCAGTTCATCATGTGGCTTTCTTGTTCCATCAGCTCTCCTGCAAGGGTTTCCAAATTCACACTGATTACACGAACATGTTAACCTAACAAAAGTAGGATTTCTAACATGGCGCAGTCTTGGAATTCTGAACACATACTGGGTCTTTCATACAAAGTTTTTGCTCAATACACTTGCTTCTTCAGGAGGAGATTTGTATTAGTTACTTCAACATACACATACTGCGTTTTTGTTTGCTTCAGAAATGCAGGCTAACATGCTAAAGTTATACCAGCCAAGCCTATCAGCCAGATTACAGTGAACTTTCCATGGAAACTCTTATTCAGAAGTCGAGAAGATTTAACTTAGCCCACTAGGAACAGTCAGTGGGCACACAGATTTTTCTAGTCTTTCCAAAAGGCTACCTTGATGGGTACTTAGCCAACGACCAACACAGAGAATAAAACCTTTCAAACCTTGCAAATAATGCTGCTGTTCTCCCCGCTTAGAGACTATGAACAAGAGAAGCAGGTGCAGAGGTGCACAGAGCATAAGCTGGAGATGGACTGAGTCCCAATGACATCCATGTGCAGCGCTCCCACGCATAGAAATGAAAGACACTGCACAAAGCAAAAGGATATACAGCAGATTTCTCAAAAGATCCGACTGTAACCATAGTTGTAAAAGATATTGTGCAAGTTTAAGGTTGACCATTTTGTTGCTGTGTATTGCTCTTCCCCCCCAAAAAAAAAGGTATACACTAACAAATACAGCTGCAAGGTACTCCAGGAGCAGCCTCAGCAACTTGTTCCCCCATGGGAAGTCCAAATAAGGTTCCTGCCATTCCTTCTGTGGGTTCGCAGAGGGAGCTGGTCCCCAAAGGAAAACTGCTACTCATAGGATCTGATGGATGAAGGGTGGGTGCAGGGACAGGGGACATGTAGGCAGGAGAGGACAGAATAAGGATGCTGAGGAGAAGGGCATCACGGGAACCAGCACTTGCACGTTCACAGAGGACATGACTCTCTTCAAGAAAAGTGATGGCTTTATCACTAGCAAATTAAAATAGTTCTTTGCTTTCTAAATGTTTCAGTTAATGTATCAGTCTGACATTTCCATAGCGATAACACAGTCATAATTGCCTCAAAAACACTGTGCACTCAATCCTTAGAAAAAAACTTACTAAAGACACTGATATAGAGTGCAGACACACAAGTGCTTCAAATTATAATGGGAAAGATACTGCCTGAGGCCTGACCTGTGCACCCAGTTTCTGGATGGATGTGACTATTTCTAGAAGTTAGAGGTTAATGCATTCACACCGGGTGTGTCAGAACACCCTTCCTAAATCGGTATAGTCCAGTAAAAACAGACCCAGTGGGGACCAAGCATAAAGCAGTGGGTGGATTTCAGGAGGACTCTGTGGATTGGGCTGCTCTGGAGGAAGAGGTTACCTCTCCCAAGTGGTCCTTCACAGCCCCTCTTCAGGAGCTGGCAGCCCCTTCAGACCTGCAGACTCACTTGCTTGGCCGAGCACTTCCCAGCTCATGCCCAAATGATTCAAGCTACCTTAATCCCTGGCTTTTGGCTAACCTGGCTCTACAAGCAAATCTGAGGAAACACAAGGGCAGGTGGATGTGTATAAAGGAACTTTTTTTTTTTTTTAATTAAGAATATCTCTCTGTGCCACCAGGAAAACTTCTTTGGCTAATCCAGATGATTTTTGATAAAAGTGGGCTAGGAAATAATCACAAAGACTGCTCTCCGAGCAGAGCTGGTAGGGGGGTTGGTATCCTTCTAGCGGCCTTGTGGGTAGTTAACATCTTCAGCCATCCAACTTCAGAGTGCTTAGTTTTAAAACCACACTGTTACTTTGGCCTAGAGTTTTTCAGTGCAATTCAGTGCAATTAGTGCACCACAAAACCTATTTTTACAAATACAAATCAACCACTTGACCAAAAGAAAATAATAAGTATGCAGAATGCTCCAAAGCTGCCAACGGAGAAAGAGAAAGGGGGTTCAATGGATAAGGATGATTTTAAATTACCTCTGTGCTTCCTGGGGACTCACATATTGCGCTGCACTAAGTTATAGCACTCATCACATTTCTCCAGAGCTGCATCGTGAGCTGGACACGCTGCTGCAAACGCTGTGTGCCCACAGGGGTGATCGTTCCACCCCGAGCAGCAAATATTACCTGGAAGCTGCTGCATGTCCCAGCATCCACAACCACAGCCTGGGCAACGCTGCCTGCTCTCCCAAGTCTTGCTCCTAATCCTACTGCAACCAGATACACATTGGCATTACCATCAGCCCAGTTGAAAAAGGAAGAATGAATGACCAGGCAGAGTCTGACACCAGGAATTAGCTCTGCTGGCTTTTGTCTACACAGTGATGAACTCTCTCCTTGGAATAATCAAGGGAGACTACAAAGAATTTCAAAGTACATTTTGTTTACAGTGTTGTGACAGAACCCGAGGTAAGTATATAAAAAGCTATAAAACCAATATTCTTCCCTATGTAAGTCTGAGAAATTATTTTGCTGCCTGGGAATACAGATTATTATGAAGTCACTTTCAGGACCTCTCCCCTGAAGCTGTCCTTGAGGTTCACCTGATCAGGGCACAAGAGTAGAACAACCCCTTTGTAATACCATTCAGACTTCTAGTATTTTCTCAAAACAAAGGTACACATTCTATTATAAAATAACATGCAGCTTTACAATCATTGCTGCTTCAAGCACATTGGTATAAAACAGCTAATTTCCTGATTAATAAAAGCTGTATTAAAATATTATGACAGATTTTGGTGTAGTGCATTTAAGACTAAGAGTCAGAAATATTTGCAATATATCTGTTTTTCTTTTTAAAAAATCTTTTTTTTCTACCTCATTTAATTCATTCCCAGGTTTTAACCTACTAAAACTCTCTGTTTTCCCTTTCGCCCCTTTGAGATAAAGTCTCAGTCCTGCCCCATGAGGTATCCCTACCAATCAGACTCCAATTTTTGCCCTATTAACATGACTAAAATATACAAGCTAGTCTTAAAAAAAAATTAGCAGAATTTGATTCCCTAACACCACTAAAGTAAGAGACATTACAAACACTCCAGTGATGTTTGTGATGCTATTGCTTGAGCAAGAAACCCTCATAATAAATGCTGCTAGTTTCAGGTGTCATGGTACGCAAGGGTAGCAAGACTTTGGTACCCCTAGTTTGGGATAATGGCTTCATTTCCTCTCCTGTAAAACAAGGTAAGTAATATCTGCATCTCATTAAGGTACTATTAGGCCTAATATTTTAAAGAATATTTAATCAGTATTGCTAGGTCTATTAAAATTATGCATACAAAATTACAAATAGGGAGCAATTAAGTCACTGAATTTTTACTGTTTAAGTGGCTTTTACGATGATTTTGGCTATCCTTCTTTCAGCGTAACATTACCAAGAAAAAGGAGGAGAACAGAGAGTAATCCCTGTCAGAAACCAGCACATGGTCACCAAGCTATGAAGAACCCAGGAGACGATCTATCTGTCATGGCAAGGAAACCTGACCAGGCTGCCTGGATGCACACATCTTCATGTCTGAACACTAGACAGACTACTGGGACACATGCACATTGGTGCTCATGAGTATGAGAGGGAGAATAAGTGAAACTGGATTAATTTTAAAATAAATGAGATCCCTAAGGCATTGCATTGAGCTTTGCTACACTGTTGGTACAATGCTGCAGCACTATTTCCTACAGAGTTGCTTTGAGGTAAAGTATTGTATAGCATCTTGGTGTCTGTTATTGTTAGACTAGCAATAGTTGTATATGCATGTATTTCCTTTGGGGTTTTTTTGGGGAGGGAGGGCGGGGGGGCAGGGAGGTTGGCCAATTCACAAATATGTGAATGGGAAAGGAAAACACTGTGCCTAATTACCTAGACTCTATAGCCCACTTCCATGCTAAGTTGTTGAGGCAAACAACAAAATAAGAAAAAGGACTGGACATGCAACATGCATGTCCAGCATTAACATAAAGAATAGTTATAAAATTGGAAGCCCTACTGATACAGTACAAGTCATTAACCCACATCTGCCTTCTAAGGTGTCGAACACCACCATGGGGGGCTCTTGGTACTGGCCGGTATCTAAAGTGCCTCGAATAGAACTGGATAGAACAGAACTGATGTATGGCCTAATCCTTTGTTTCTCCTCACAGTAAACCAACTATGGATCCCCAAATCCTTTGTCATCCTTCTTTAAGTCTCCCTCCCCTTCAAGCAGAAACTCTGCATTTATCTTGAACCTACGGCTGTCAGAGCAGGAATGAAGAGTGACAGCTGCAATGACACTTCAGGCACCTATCTGCACGCAGAATAAACTTCACACTTTTTATTGCTTTGTAAAACTGTAACAACAACTTTAGGGCTGTTTCTTATCATGCATGGTCTTTGCTAGTTTCTTATTAAGCATTAATTAATCACTCATATACCAGCAGCACTGAGTGCTGCTGGGCAGGACTGAGGTCATGATGTACTGTGTTCTACCCAGTTCTGTTGCAACAGAATGTCCCACAGCAAATAAATATATTTCTACAGCCAAATCATGCCAGTTATTCCAAGACAGCCATCACCAACTTTCAGTTATCAGAAGAGCTTAAAAGCTACAGAGAAAAATCAGAGAAATTCAGAGCAACTTAATAAAGCTGCTAGCTAAAACAGTTGTTAAGGTTGCACAGCAAAGCTCAGTCTGCTTCGTCAGATCCTTTCTTTCTTTGCTTAGAACAGAGATGCATTTATGACAATGCTCAAGGGAGCATTTGGAGCAAAATCCTTCTTTGCTAATAGCCCACTAATCACTAGGATTGCTACATCATCTGTGCACGTGCACAAAAAAACCCCCACAGCAGCGGTGATGTCAGTGATGACTCTAAAATGTTGAAGCTAAAGTCTTCTAAGCTATGGTATCCCTGCTGTGTACACTTTGCTGCTGTTTCATTTACTTAACATGTCAGAGGGGGTGATGAGTAAGAACACTATTCCTTTACAGCCCAGAGGAGGAGGCAATAGTAAAGGTGATAATGCACCTGGAAGCAGATGTGAAGCCTGACTGATGACCACTTTCGTAACAGACTGGATACATCATTTGGTTTCACCTTGATAATGTAGCTTGCCCAGTAACTACCAGGTGGTGAAGTGTCCCAGAAAGTTTAATAAGAACATCCCATTGCAAACCAGAATGAGTCCACTTCTACCAAGAAACAACTGTGAAGAAGGTTATTGCACAAGCCAGGACTTTCTGGGTATACTCCCTGCTTAGAGCAGATGCAATAAATGCGGCATTTCCTGAAAGCATCAGACCACTGGGCCTATGTGGGCCTGCCCAACAAGTTTTGGAGTGGTAAATTAAAAAATGAGTAAAGTCACCAGTATATGAAGTTGTCAGTAAACACAGAAGCACATATGTGGAGTTAATCTGCATTTACCCACAAGTATGGCACTGAGATCAAGATTCACGGAAAACACTGGATTTAACTGAATCTGTTGCTACACAGTTACGTGGCAGTTCAGTTCAGGCCATGAGGCACTTCAAAGAGTTGTAGAAAAATCCACAACAGTTACCCTGACAAAATTTGCAGTCAAGAAACAGTATACATCTAGAGAAACCCAGCAGCAGACTGATCTTGAGCACCAGTAGCGAAGTCAGAGTTGGGCCTTGCCCAGGACTGCAGGTAACCAGAAATACATGGAGAACCCAACTATCAGAGTGATCAGTCAGTTGGCTTGAACAGAAAATGATTGGGTTTTTTAAACACCACTCCCCCCCAAAATAATCCTAAATACAGATTTTAAACAAAAATTACAAACTTCTCAATGTGCTCACCTTTTCATTCTATGCACAATTTTAATTTGAAAACATATAATTTACAGATGGTTCATTAATTTAGAGTCCCAGATGAATTATAAAAAAGAAAAATAACTTTCCCTTTACTTATACCACTTGAAAGGTATTGCCCTTCATTTATGGTTGTTTAAGGTGCATTACTGTATATAGTTTCAACAGCACCATTCGGGTGAATATAGAGACAGAGCTGCATAGGTAGTAGGTAACAGAGCTCATTAAGTGTTAAGAATGTTTCATTTTCTTCAGTCAGCAAAATCTTTTCTAATACAATACTTTAATTTTCATGTTATAGTTCTTAGAAAAATCTCAAGAATTAGAGGTGTGCATGAATTATAAGCATCCATCTTATGAAAAAAATCTGTATTTCTGTCTTTTATCCATTTTAAAATGGAGTGAAAGGCTGGAAATGTGACATATTCAACTGAATAGACATTTCTGAGAAATAACAGGCTGTCATGCCACCTCCCTGGATAGCTGTCACTCAGCATATCAAGCAGCCTGCCTTGTTCATAGCCTACCTACTACACTGGATGGGTAGGAGGAAAAGCCAGCTTCACCTCCATCAAGAATTGCAACAGAATTGCATAGATCTCCAGGGTGATTCCAAAGTACAAGATTTCTCTGACCAAAAGCTCTCTTAAACATTGTGGTCAGCACATATGCACACATGTGCACACACAGAGATACTGTTCAGTACAGGTGAGAGTGCACAGTTGTTGGACCAAGCAAAATCCTTTTGAAATTCTCTGTGTGAGGTGTGGGGAAATGATGATAAAAATAGAAAGCCAAGGGGATCATCTTTAGGATGAGAACACTATCAGAGCACATCTTCTACTCAAAAGACTGGAAAAACCTTGGAATAAAACACAGACCAGCCTTATAGACTTTTTTCCCCTACAGAAGAGGCCTATAGATATATAGAATGGAGGCCAGGTAAGGACTGCATAGGGAACCAGAGTTCCCAGAGACATGGTTCCAACTACAGCTAAAGGGCTCAGATTATGATGTCAGTAAATTACAAAAAATCAATTCAGGAACAAAGCTAAGACTAACAGAATTTGCTCCTACATAAGCAAAGCTCTGTTATTCCCCTCTTTGAGCGATCATGCTCACAGGTAGACACAGGAACTTGCAACTTCTCTGGTGAGCAGTCCTGGAAATTGCACAGAACAAACATGCTGTTTGCCTGATCTAAATACTCTCCGACCTAATCCACGTGTTATTTTAACTGGCTGTTCTCTACTGTCATGGCAATTGGCAGTACCTTGCTACATCCAAGGCCTCTGCCTGAAGTTCACAAATCTTTGATGTTCCACCCTACAGGAAGAGGGGTCAGCACGTCTGGAGTGGGACGGCGCCAACAGCCTCCTGCTGAGCCCAGGTGGCCACGCGGGCTTAGTTCGCAATACTCAGACACCTGGCACATTTTCTTGCAATAGGAATCTTTTATCTCCTAAATACAAGATTATTGATAGAAACTTGGGTAAATCCCTAGCCCTTTGAGCTGCAAAGAGCACTTGCAAAGCTCTGACTCACTGCATATTGGTGGCACAGTGTTTGAACTAGCTCTGCTGACAACCTGCAACAACAGCTGAGAGAGGTGTGACCTTTCTCAGTTCAGAGCAACAGGCTGTTAATTTTGAAAGCCAGCAATAAATGAACATCAGCTTTGTTTAGCAACCTCATGAAATTACCAGAATTAACAGGGAAGATCATGCTCTGAAGTAAGCAGCTTGAGTAGCTTATGAACAGAATTTATGATAACATCAATGGGGTTTTTTCCAGATATTCCCAGCCAGGAAAAAGAATATTGAATTCAGCATCTCAAGCCCAGTCTCCTACTGTCACAAACATCCACACAAAATCTTCTGTAAATTACCCAAGCACACAGGCAGAACTAGGTAAGCATCTCCACTTCTCTTATTGGGCAAGTATTGCAGAATTTTGCTCCTCTGATGGTTAGAAATTTTTTCTAATTTCTAGTTTAAATATGTCCTCCTTCAGATCATCTGTTTATACACTAAGACAGCCCTTTTAACTGAAACAGTGGTAAGCACTCCCTGATTTTTATCCTCCAGACAGGTAGTAATCAAATCCTCTCAGGCTTTGTTTTTCTAAACCAAACAGCCAAACTCTTAATCTCGCCTCCTTAGGCACTCTGTTCCTCATATCGCACCACTTCCATTTGTCTGGTTTGCAAGATAATCCAGCTCCTTTCTTCCCCTTAAGAAAGGGATATCTTAATCCTCCTTTCTGTTGATTACAACTCCAAGCTTTGAGTCATCACCATATTTCATTAGCACAGGTCTTCTTTTATTCCAAAGGTCTATTATACTAAATTGGTCCCAAGACCAACAGGAATTTCTCTAGTAACTTCCCTCCAGCCAACATTTCCGCTTTCAGCACTAATTGTTGTCATATGCCCATTAGCCAATTCCTTACTCATCTTGGATTTTTTTCCTACTAATCTGACTCATTGTATATAACAATTCTCCATGTAATAAAAACAATTAAAGAACTATATATCAAAAAAAATCTTATTAAAGGAAAAGCTCAGGCAAATACTCCATTAACTCATCTTCCAGAACAACCAGAGCCATAACAGAGTAAAAGCATCTGCTAACTGGCCTGTCCTCCAACGGGGACTACTCCATCCCCTTTTCCCTTTCCCTCTGTCTTCTCCTCCTCCCAGTTTGAGCACAGAAAGTGAGTGTGAGCATGGCTTTAACCTCAGCTGTGGTTATTTCCATTGCAGGAGCACTTGTGCCAAAGCTGATTTGGAAGGATGTTGGCTGCTCAGCTAAAACTGCTGATGAAGGTAGTTTTATGCCAACATTTGACAGCTTCCGCTCAACTGACAGAACTTTTCTTGTGCTCCCGCTGCTATGAGGGCAACCATCTCCAGTTGGGAGATGGAGTGGGGAGGGACGGACCAGTAACTTCTTAGACTGCTGGAGCAGGGTTTGCCAGAGCATCTTCTACAACACACTAGAGATGGTATTTTAAACCGATCTACCTAAGTCAGAAGATGCAGTGACTTAAAGCCAGTCAAGGGTGCAGTTCCATGTTACAGGTAATGATGAAGTGCCACCAAGAGCTGCAGTGCACCCCTGTTCAGCCCACCACTGCTAGAACCAGCTTCTGCCTGAGCTTACAGCGAGATGATATTAGGAATTCACACAGAAGAAAAACTATCACACAGAAGAAAAACTATGACTTCATTTTTTTTTCAGAAGGTTGTTTCTCTCAATCAGTTTACCAGGAGCACCAGTGCCAGTGAAGCAGTTTAAAATTTTACTGAAATAAGCACACCCATCAGGCAGTTGCGCTGCCTGCAAAACCAATTTTAAAACAGATTTAAATAGAACCCATGCAACTTTTTTGGTGCAAATGCAGCCTGTGGCCCAAGATCATGGTTGGATGCTCCTATCCCCAGCTGTCTAACTTGTCTTCTTGCCATACGCTATTTTCCCTGTAACAAAACGGGATGTGTCTCTGCTCAGATGGCCTGGCAGGAGACAGGGCTGGCTGAGCAGCATCATCCTACTTCTAAAGTCATGCCAGCAAAATGCAGCAGGGATGTCTACTGGAGGATCTGGGTCGGGATGATTAGAGATGTAGCTACCATTTTTTCAGGAGAATGACTGGAAAGCTATCCTGGCCCTACATTAATCATATGTCCATTTAACTCCTGCATCCGCTTCTAAAGAAGCTATGTTAAAAGCTAATTTTCTTTTTTTTAAGGGAATGTATTTTATATATGAAGCAATAATGAAAACAAGTCCTTGGTGAGACCAATTTCAGGTAAGTATCCTTAGGTGCCTGCATATATCTTGAAAAACTGGGTTGCAAGTCCTGGGGAATAAGCTTGCTGCAAAGATAACACATTTTTTATTATTGTCTTTCTGGTACTGATGCTTCTCAATGCCTCACAGAACTGAAAAAAAACCCCAGCTGTAGAGGTCGAAATAATAGTTAGTAACAAATTATTGTACTTAAGAAGCAAATGCCTGAATTCTTTGAATTTATTCTTATTGAACCTGAATCACCTCACCCAAATACACCAGTTGGTTTCCTGTCAGTTTGGAGATAAAGAGTGTCAGCAGTAATTCATTACCTGTAAGAAAGAGCCTCAGTACAGTGACAGAACTTTTGCAGCATGTGGCCTTGTGTTGTCTAAGATAATGCACCAGAAATATTAAAATGGCGTGGGAGACAGAAACCATTGAACCCTCAGAATTTAAAAAAAATCTACATTAGGAATAAAATATTTCCTGTTTCCTAGCAGAACTTTAAAAGCACACAAATGCTCTAGGCAGTCAATTTGCAGCTGAAAATAAGTTTTTCTCACACAATATGTAATTTCAAATGAGATACGCTAACATTTTTAGTTCATGTGTTTCCTTCTAAAGATTTCTGGTGACAAAACTGTGAACGCTGTCATCAACATTAGGAAGTTTTGCCATATCACTTATTCTATGTGTCTGAGAGAAAGACTTGAGCCACCCAAGAAGTGCAATAATCTCCCAGTACACATTGTTTGAAGGGCTGTATTGTTTTCAGGTAAAAGGGTGAAGGTGGAGAAGGTCATGTTTATGTACGTAGTGTACATTCATGACACACAATCAGGAAACTCCTCTTAAAGTATTTCCAAACCCATCTCCAAATAATATTCAATACTGTAAATCCCGCTCACATGTAATCCTGCTCATCATCTGAGATGAATCATGCTCCTCTGGAATAAGAGAAAGTCACCTGGATTGTCTTGCTGAGCAGCTACAAAACACTGTGAATTCACGCTAGAACTATGAATGAAAATGGAAATTAGAAACCCTTAATCACATCAAAGCTTTTACTGAATATAAACAGCTAGAGCCAATTGCGACATTTGACACACATAGCACATGGTGGACTCAGCAGAGTCCTCCAGCAGTACCTCCACAAGCTTTGCACTCTCTCGGGCCCCTATATGCCCTCATGCCACACATATTCTTGGTTTTATGCTATAAAACCATACTCTGGATGGCTGTGACAAAGCCACCTCTTTTGTTCACGCATTTTGTTATTATTTTTCTTTGTGTTTTTTTCTTCTTAAGTTCAATGTCCAAAGGCAAGAGAAGATCAAGTGCTATGTGGTGTGGTGAATCCAGCCAGTATGTGCCAGTTAGCCTCAGGGCACATCTTGGCTTATTTCACCTTTGAACGAAATACAGACGTAGGTTTGGGGGCATATATACTGCAAAGCTAACAACACACAAACAGTGTGATCCCCGTGCAGTTTAGGAAGGTCAATCTCATGATGTCAATCAGAGGATTGGACCATGGCACCTTCCACTTCACATATCCTGTACTTGGCCAAATAAGAGCTAGGTCCCTCTTTCCGTGGGCTAAATCTACACCCAAAGTCTTGAGTTAAAGCAACATGAAAGGTGTCAAAAGAAGACTTGCTCCCAGGGCCAAATGGACTGACCCTGCAGACCTGTGTGGCCACACCTGTACAAAATGAATCCTTTGGCAGCAAAACCAGCATAAGGAATTTTGGTCCCCAGCTCCTTGCTGCCTCATTCCCTCCTCTACCCAAGGCTGAGCACCATCACCCACCATGGTGCTGACGCATCTGCTTGCGGGATTGCACTGTGAAACAGGTCATTCTGCAGCCCTGCCTAGTGCCCACTGATGCCATGGGCAGTCTGTGGGCATAGCAGAATGGGTGGCAGCTTGGAGCACTTGGAGTAGGGAAGAGGAGGACAGTGCTAGACAACGGCCTGAGTTTGGATACTTAATCAGAAAGCTCTGTGTCAGCACAGTTTACAGGGCTGATCTGTTCTCAAATCCCTCTGGTTAGAAAGTGTAGAAACTTGGAGGGAAAAATCCAATGTAAAAAGTGAGGATTCTGTTTCCTTCTCCCACATGCAGAAACTCTCAGAAATACCACCTTTATTTTGCTTTCACTAACTCCATCCCAGAATACAAAACCTAGAAATATCTCCCAAGAAGCTGAGCTGCTGGTCCCTGAATTTTTCTCATTTATCTATCATTATTTTTCCCTATTTGTTAATTTTTGCTATCATTTCATTGGCTTTTGTATAACTATTATAAATACTAAACTTGTGTAAATATTTGTGATATAAATATTATAATTTGCCGTGGTAAATGATTTCTAAGTAAAAGCTGATCTCAATTAAGTTTCTCCCATTAGTGCTAGAGACAACTGAAAAAGAAGATGATGCTGTATAGAATCAGGTTTTGTTTTATACAACGTACCATCTTTTCTGTCCTGGACCGTCCAGCCTCGCCAAGAGTGACTTCAGCTGGAAAACATCCTGGTAGGGAGACGTACTTGTAACTTTAGATACCATGAAGCACAAGTCTGAAACTTCAAATTTCAGCACTCTGTTCATAACAGTAAGGGGCAAAAGAACTCCACTTCAGCTGAAAGATAAACTTAAATAAGGCTAAGTAAAAATATTATTGCATAGTAGTCCAGCTAACAAGCAGTAACAGAGAAACCAATGAAGTGAAATTAAAGCAAACTTAACTCATTTACAAAATGTAAAGAGAACTCAAGATTGATGAGAGGGTCAAATAAATGTAACGAACTTCCCATTTTGCATAAGGTTTGCTTCTCTGGTTCTACATGCCACAGCACTGATTTGGTTTAACAAAATACCACCAGAAAGACTGGTTTTCTGACAGCTTACTTTCAAAGAGTGTAAGACTATGAAATCCTACGCAATAGCATAGATTTTCATTCCAAGTTTTTCATTAAAAGAAAAAAAAAACAGCAAAAAAAAAAAGAATAAGCATTTCAACTTCTGGATATGTCTGGATTTTCAGACATTCAAAGCTTGGTTACTGCCAGCCTAAACCTCTAGATGTGTTTGTTTCCAAATGTCCAAAAGACTGCAAAAGACTAAACCCACCTGCAGATCAGAGGAAGGAAGGGACTGACTTGACACAGGAAGTAATGCTTACTGCTTACTAGCACAGTACCTCGACACCTGAAGAGATATTAAAGCACCACGACATAAAACTATTAAGAGATGGCGCCGTCATTCCTGGATCATACATTCCTTGTTATGCAGCTCTACCTCTCTAATGTAATTTCTCCATCCTAGCAAGTTTATCAAAAAGAGGCGAATACTTTTTTTTAATTAAATCATGATGCTTTGAAACTGAATTCCATGAGTTACCATGCAATTGGGCTTTCCAACACTGAATAAAAAATATTACCTCTTTGACAACAGAATTCATAAGGCAAGATGCCCAGCTATACAATTTCTCTTAAACTAATGGCTAAATGCTCCTATCCAAGAGCTCAGTGGCGATTAAGACTGATATTTCCTATGCTAAATGTGCTGTGTGCTCCTGGAAAGTCCTCTCTTTAAGGGCAAGCAACTAATTCCTTTTTTTTTCCTTAAAAAACACAGTGGTGGTCAGAACATGAGGTTTGGAAAATAAACCAGAAGTTATGACAGTGAGTGAGCATCACAGTCAACTCGTCCAACAAATAAGCACATTTTTTGTGGAGAAGGGCAGGAGCAGTGGAAAGAGCCCTTACGTGCCTGGAAGGACCACACAGCTGCGATGTGTGCAAATACACCATGTCAGGCAATACTCAGAGGCAAGGGGGCTCACATCATCTTAGAATCATAGAATCATAGAATGCTTTGGGTTGGAAGGGACTTTCAGAGGTCATCTAGCCCAATCCCCCTGCAGTGAGCAGGGACATCTTCAACTAGATCAGGTTGCTCAGAGCCCCGTCCAACCTGACCTTGAATGTTTCCAGGGATGGGGCCTCCACTACCTCTCTGGGCAACCTGTTCCAGTGCTTCACCACCCTCATTGTAAAAAATTTCTTCCTTCTATCTAGCCTAAATCTCCCCTCCTTTAGTTTAAAACCATTAGTCCTTGTCCTGTCACAACAGGCCTTGCTAAAAAGACTGTTCCCATGTTATTCTTCTTCATAGTGAATCCTCAGCTGGCAGATACCTGAGTTCCTGTCATTGTTGCCAAGCGTGCTGACAGATTTAGCATTGAGAATTCATTGAGAGGACACAGGAACGGTTGGACTTGATGATCTTAAAGGTCTTTTCCAACTAAATGATTCTGTGATTCTGTGGAACAAACCTGGCACTAGAAATTAGGTTTCTCCTCCCAAGTGAGTGCTTGCTGCTTTGTCAAGGGGAACCTTACCCTGCTTTTTCCTCTACTCTTGAGTATTAACACTCAGCGACAGCTGTTCACTTGAGTGAGTGTTGTCTTCAAAGGTGAGCCTCAACCTCCTGACTGCAGAGACACGTCAGTTTGAAAGTATCTGGCTAAGAAGAGATCAACCAACCAAACTCCTGAAGTAGTTTAGCAATGAAAAATTAAGCACTTGCTAGTACAATTGCATTTGTACCACAGCCCATTTGCAACAAGAATGCTACAAAAACCTGAAACATAGAAATTTGGAATGAGATGTTTCCTGAAAAGCAGCACAGTCCAGGACAGACAAATATCATATCCTGAGGAAGTAACATTCGCAATATCAGAGAGAAAAAGTTTAAAAGCTGATGATTCAAGGGGAAAACAGAAATGGTTTTCGTAGACTTGACAATATTAGTAACTGATATAAAATTAAATACAGAAAATTATGAGGCCTGTACCACACCAGTGACTGTTCTATAGCAGCGAGGGCAAGCAGACAGACCTCTGTTTACTTTTATCCATTGTTTTACAAGGTTCAAACAGGGTTGATGCCCAAGAATACAAATAACTATACTGCATCCATTCCCCAAAGAGCATACCGTACCACCTCCTGGTAACAAAATGGGAGCTACATTCTACTCCTGCTTTAGGATTGGCTCCTAAACACACTCAAATAACCAGAAATTTCTCCACTACCATCAACGCTGGCACATAATGATGGATATGGACTGTTGAGCATGATATTCATGTTTAACTTCCATCTCCTACTTCTTCACTGCTGTGACAACATCTCACAGATAAGCAACATAGTACAGTGCTGCTTGTGGGACGTCACCGGCTCAGCCTGGTGCATCATGGTTGAAGGCAACTAACTTTGCTTTGTTAGGCAACTCCTCCCAATGCAGAGGCCATGCTGCTCCACTGCAACAGGGATGCCTTTGCTAGCAAAGCCCTGTGGGAAGTCCTCTCCAGAGCGTGGCTGTGCATCCCCTGCCCCCCTCTGCTATGTGATCTCCAACACCATTACTTGACCCTTGTCGTGTTGCAGGTGTGCTCCTGCCTGATTGCCAGCGCCCAGGAATGCCTCCCATCCCACATGCCAAAATACGGATCTGAAATAGAGATCACAGAAAACTCAGACATCTGCAGAAGGGGAAACAGAACTACCAGCGACCACGGGGCTCATTCATTCTTCAGTATAAGAGGATGATGGTCATGATAATCATGCTGTTTGCAGCACTGTGATTTACTCCAACTTAGACACTTCACAGTTCCTCCCCTGTCACTAAAAAGGCTCTTAGGTTCCCTTGCCAACACTGGTGCTTGGAAGTGGAGTGGAAACAGGGAGGGCATAAGGGACACACCAGAGAAAGGCTCCTCTCTTGGCTACCTAAAACACGAGTCTTGATGCTTCATTAACCCTTTGCATAACTGTCCTCCCAACTGAAATGCTGCTGGCAGTCCTTTAGCAGGTCACGCAATGGAAATTACATACCAGGCATGCACTGCTAGAAAAGCAGTCACCAGAAACATATCACTGAGTGCTCTTACTGCTCCACTCCTCCACCTCTCCAGCTGCATACTTGGAGGCAGTAATTCTCGATTATCTTCCCTTCCCAGAGCAGTATGAGATCAGTGTACAAAATGCAATCTCTTCACAAGAGATTGCTTACACAGTCATGTCTGCTTGGCTATGGGAACGAACACCTCTGTGCACAGGTTTGCCTATTTCCCACTGAGAGCCACATCTACGCCAGCTAGAAGTGAAGATGTTTTCCGGATTTGTTTAAGCCAATTTTAGTGTAACTGCTTCCTAAAGTGATGGTTGCACCTTCCCATCATGTCTATATTCATGTTCCCAGCCTCCTCCTCATAGCAATGCTAAAAATTGTGTGACTGTGTGATAAGGGAAATGACTTGCTGCAAATTCACCCAGCGGCAAAAAAGGAGCAAAAGATGAGTTTTCAGCTGGATCAGTTTTCTGATCTAACAACTCACTATGCAGCTGTGTCTTTACTGGGCACTGACACGGACGAAGCAGAAGGAACACCGACTGCCTTAAAGAAATCATGAAATTGCAACCTAACAAGACCTAATTTTGAAGTACTATAACAATGGCTGAAAGTTTTATTGTAGGTGGGTCCCCAGAGCTCAGAGTATCACCCCAGCTAAGGGAGTGGTGCTACACCATAACCTTCACCTGCAGCACCACAGGGACACTACAGCAGTCTGATGGGTGCAGCGCAAGCAGGGTCCCCAAGCTCACTTCAGAATTAAGTTATGGGTGTCTATGTCATGTTACATGAATAGTGTTGTACAAAGGAAGAGCACAAAAAGGCAGTTACTGTTATCTGAAAATCATGATACAAACACCCCTCTGAAAACAGCAAGGTTGATGGTCTGTGACAAGCAAGGAAACCGGACCTTTTTGTAGATGTTTTGCTTTTGTGCAGCATTAATTAATCAGATATCATAGAATCATTTGGTTGGAAAAGACCTTTAAGATCATCAAGTCCAACCATACTTGTCCACTACTAAACCATGTCCCTAAGCACCTTGTCTACTCATCTTTTAAATACCTCCAGGGATGGGGACTCAACCGCTTCTCTGGGCAGCCTGTTCCAATACTTGACAATCCTTTCCGTGAAGAAGTTTTTCCTAATATCTAATCTAAACCTCCCCTGGCGCAACTTGAGGCCATTGCCTCTTGTCCTATTACTAGCTACTTGGGAGAAGAGACCGACAGCCGTCTCGCTACAACCTCCTTTCAGGTAGTTGTAGAGGGCGCTAAGGTCTCCCCTCAGCCTCCTCTTCTCTAGGCTAAACAACCCCAGGTCCCTCAGCCGCTCCTCATAAGACTTGTGCTCTAGACCCTTCCCCAGCTTTGTTGCCCTTCTTTGGACACGCTCCAGCAACTCGATGTCCTTCTTGCAGTGAGGGGCCCAAAACTGAACACAGTACTCAAGGCGCAGCCTCACCAGTGCCGAGTACAGGGGAGGAAGGACTTCCCTGGTCCTGCTGGTCACACTATTCCTGATACAAGCCAGGATGCCATTGGCCTTCTTGGCCTCCTGGGCACACTGCTGGCTCATATTCAGTCGACTGTCGATCAACATCCCCAGATCCCTCTCTGCCAAGCAGCTTTCCAGCCACTCATCCCCAAGCCTGCAGCGTTGCATCATCACACTTTCATTTCAGGGAATGGTTGGCTCTGGCATGTTTGCAACTTTCTTTTGTTTTTTTTATTATTTGTACATTCAGAAATGGTTTTCTGTGAGGTTCATCATTGCCTTATTAAATGCCTAATCCTGTAGGGCATGGCAGACACAATTATTAACATTAAATTTCTGGCATTAAATCTAGCCACACAATTCTACCTGATGATAAATTTTGCTTTTCTCTAATTTAGCCCGGATTGAATGACATGACATTGGCAGTAAAATTACAAACATCCTAAAACTTAGCACATATCAAAAGGTACAAAACCTACAAGTAAAATTATTTGCAGAAGCACTCACTTAAGAGACATACTTGGGCCTAGCTTTGTGCTGAAGACAAGGAGATGCTGCCTCCACAAGAAGTCAAATGTGACGTGTTTCTTTTCTCAGCAGGAAGACTGTATCCCATGGGGGGGACACCATCCAGCACCTGGGGCTCCCCCTCCCCTGCCCATTGCCCAGGACCCCATCTCAGCCCCCTGGAGCTGTCAACCCCTGCCCCAGCGATGCCACAGCAGGGCCGGTCTCCAGCTCCCCACAGCCCTGCCCTGCCCGGCCATGCGCCCCACCGAGCTGGGCCCACCCAGGGGCCCACTTCCCGGCCCAGCCTCGGCCCATCCCCAGGGAGGTGCCCGATGCCTGGGGCGGGGCTGCCCCACTGCCCCCCGGCTGCCCTGCACCTGGCTGGGGCTGGGATGGGCCCTGGCTGGCAGGCCCTGCCCTAAGCCCCCGGCCTGGGGGAGCCCCTGGCCCCCGCAGGGCCCTGGCATTCAGGATTAAGAACTAGGGCTGGAGTACAAGCCTGCCAGCAGCAGGTCTGGTTTAAGCCTCCCTTGCTCCTGGGTGCTCGTTGCGATATGCCTGCTGGAGGTTTGCAGGTGACGCCATTTGTGAACGCAGATCTGCCCAGCAGCCTCTACAGCAAGAGGAAATGGAAGCAAGAGCGTGGGTTAAAAAGCATTTGTTCCCCATCCCAGAAATGTCTTCTAGCAAGCCAGTTTACACTTCTGAAGATCCTGTGGTAAAATGAAAGCAGCACCAAGCACCAACATGGCCTAACACTGGGGTGCTTACACACTAATTGCCTGCACCAGTGGACCACAGAGTTAATGTCAGTTCTCCAGTTCCCTGAACGCTAACTTTGGTACCCAAAATGCGACCCCAATAATTAGGGTTACAACAGCTCAAGTTAGGACTCCAGTGAGTTCGCATTTAGAAAATTAGATTGTAACAAAGACCTATTAAAAAGGTGTGAATGCAGCTCCTCAGAGATTTTAATTATAACAATCCCCACAAATGTCTCCTCCTGTTTTTCCCAGTCTCCTTTCCCAGTCACAAGGGTGATGGTAACCACGATGGAAGGAGGGTGGCTGATAGTAGCATTATCTTTAGGCTGGCCTCTGGATAACCCGGTAAGACAAAACTGGGAGGTCTGCTGGGACTGGGAGCAATCTCTCTCCCTCCACCCTTATCAGACCATAAAATTGGGGCATGCGGCTTCTTTGCCTTTCCTATTGTCTTGTACCTCCACGCTGGAATGTCAAAAGCAAATGGCATTATGTTAGCAAGCGAGGGCTCATCAGCTGAGATATATGCCACAGAAACTGAAGGGCCGCAACATGGGGAGCCAACTCCTTCCAGCCAGAGAGGTTCGTCAGGAGCCGGACGGCATTCTTGAGCACACCCACGTGAGCCTCCCAGCCCTCTCCACGAGCATCCTCCTGCATCCTCTTTGGTCCCACCTACCAAAACGGAGGCATTGCTTGCTGAGCTTGTAGTCGACTAATACACTGCTCCCCAACCTAGTCTATGCTGAAACACCCTCTCCTCTCTGGTGACTCTGCCTTTCTGATGCTTGGGCATTTTTAAGGCCAAAAAGGCTGTTATTACTGTGGCTGGTTATAACATCGGTCATATTTTTCCTCCAGGCACCATCGTATGTACCTTGTTTCTGTGCTCTCACCTGCTGTTTTATGACTGGTGTCCGACACTGTAAAGTACTTGCTAAGGGGATGCTGAGCCAACCTGAAGGCTTGCTGCTGGAAAGCAAGAGGCTTCTTTCCTCCCTCCCCAGGACCAGGCAGTGCTGTGCCTGCACTCCTCTCCACTCTTTCTGCACAGGCACCAGTGCTCATCAGGCTCTTCAGTGAGCTGTAACTTGTTAGGTCAGCAGAAAGCTATCCTGCTTTTTCGATGGATCCATTACATTTCTAAAATTGCTGGAAGAGGCTCCTGATAAGTCATGGAGGGATTTCTGCCCCCAGCCCTGATGCTGATTTCTGGTTGCACAGACCATGACAAGCCACCCCAGAGGGCAGGCCAGCTCCTTTCTGTATCCGTGAGCTCATCTGAATCACTCCATCACCATACTGATGCCAGGGAAGCAGCAAATACGTCCTGCAGCCGGGAAAGCCCCACAAAAACCTTTCCTAGGTAGCCCCACATCAGCTAGTGAAGCAGACCAATGCACTGACCTACATTTAAAATGTTAGCCTGGGTTTGCACTGACTCTGTTTTAACCAGGAAGGCAGCTCAGGGTGAGCCAGCTCATCGCGTGGCCTCCTGATGTGGCACAAGGGGGATGATCTGTTGACCTGCTGGTGGAAGAAAAGCAGAGACATCGAGTCAGAGCCACTGCAGTGCACAGCGGTCCCTCCTACACGGCAACCTGTCCACCTGGATGCTTGTCACAAAACTCTCGTGGTTCACAAGCCCGTAGTTAGCCAAATACAGTGTGCTCCTTTGCCACAAGGAGAAAAAGACGGGTAATCCACAAAATCCACTGGGAAAGAGCCCATTTAGCTCTTCGCTTTCCCCATGGGCTTAGCCTTGGTGACTAATATGATAATCCCAGATTTTCAACAAAACAAAGTTTGTATGTGACTGGTGCACATCAGGGCCTCAAGGGCACATCAAGGCTGAACTTCCTACTTCTCTGTGATAATTAGGTTTGGTTCTAGTAATTTAGATTCTCAAAGGGGTTCCCGTCCCTTATACTGAAACTGTTCAGCACTGAAAGTTTTCAGGCTCTTAAAGTGCAGTAAGAAGTCATAGTTTTTTAAACACCCGGGGGTAGCTTGGTGCTTTCCCAGACCGTTCTGAGTGAAAAGTGACTAAAAATGGTACCTCAGGGTTCAGTAGCAGTTAATAACCTGATACCCAAATTAAGTCTTGTTCACTTTGGGTTAAATAGCTGCTTGTCCTAGCCTTGCAAAGCCTGCCTGAAATCAGCAATGTGAGTTGGTTTCTTTTATTCTAATGAATTATCAGTGGCACAGACTAGTCTATATGGGGCATTATTCTGAAATAATTACATATAAGCTATCTCAAACACTCATGCAAAAAACTACCCAGGGACAGCTACTTCTTAATTCACATCTCACTCTACCTTGCCTGGTAGAACAAGCTTGAATGCTGCAATTTTGTGATGAGGCCCAATACAACTTAATTTCCTCACTGGCAAAATGAGGAGTTTCCAGTCCACTCTATTTCTGCCACCTTCTCCTCTCTAAAATGCTAGATGAATAACCTGGGTTAAAAAAAATGTGTAGGGTTTTTCCTTTTTTTTGAGAGCTGAACTGGTTCACCAGAAAGAAATGCCAAGACCTGAGGGGAGGGGGAAGACAATGCAATTGGGTCAGGGAAGGAGGATCAAGTGAGGAAAAAGCGAGCCTGTCCCTTCTGGCAGAGGTGAGCTCTCAGTCTCACCCGCTCATAAGGTGACTTAAGAGCACTGTGAGCCAAGATTGGTCCTTAGTTAAGGATTTTTGCAGTCCCACACATGCTCACATTTAAGATGCTGCTTTCCCCAAGCCTTAGTTTTATTTGCTTGTGCCAAGCTTAAAAGGTGATTCACTGCTGCATCATGGCAAGTGCATTTCTGTGTGAGTTTGACAAGCAGAGTAATAACTCTCCTTTCCTCATATGATCCTAATCTCTGGCAAGAAACTAGAAAAAAACTATTTCCAGAAAATGGAAATGACTATGATAAGTGCAAATGTTTCAGTGCCATTTTCATAGCAATGTGCTTTCAGCTATCATTAAGACTGTGTGAGAAAAACAACCACAAACTACTGGAAGACACTGAACTCCAGTTGGAGGTTTTACTGTATCTGTCATTTTCCATTGTATATTTAAAAAAAACACCAAACTTTTCGGTATGCAGAACTGTTGTATTCACAAAAGTTAGCTGACATTATTCTTCAAGAAATGTACTTGTACATAAGCTGATTTCTACATACTGAACTAGTTTAATTGATGTCACTGCAATTATTCTTGTGCATTAAATTTAGGGGTATGTAAATGTTTGAAAGACTGGGACCTAAACTAGCATGTTGCAGCAACTTTGGAAGTGCTTGGGACTAGGGAGAAAGAGGAGGAACAAGAGGATAAAGAAAATATTGCAAACTCCTAATTTCCACACAAACCCTTAAGGAGAAAGAGAGCAGTGAAAACAGACAACTATGTTATGCAGCCTTTGGACAGTGATGTGTGTTCAATCTAAAATAGGAGAGACCATCAATTTTAAAGGCCTCCTTCCCGGTAACATACTGTTCATCTTTGTAAGTATCTAAGAGAAATCAGTTTAGGCTTTTTAGTCCTGCAGAGAAGATTGGTATTCTAAACAGCGTGTCCTTCACAGCTCGCTACTGGAGTTGTTCCCTTAGGAAAGATCACATCGGTGCCAATTTCTTCAGTTCCATGCTTTTTTACGGAACTCCACTAGGAACCTTTTAATGCCACTCTTCCACACAAGAAGGTTATGGAACAATGAAACCATGGAAGAACATCCAGTGCTTGGGCAGTGAGAGAAAATGACATCAGGCTGGCCTGCCACCTAATGAGAAACTAATTTCTTTCCAGCAGGGTATGACTGCCCACATTAACTCACTACTCCCCCTCTCTCAAACCTCTTACTGTTTAAGAAGATACAACTATGACCTTAGAAGATGGTTCTCCTTCACCAAAAAAGCAGTACCTATGATACAAGGTACTGTAGATGTAGATGCAGAAGTATGGGACTCCCACTGATTTTGAAAGAACATGGATGCTTCCTGAGTGAATTAAAAATCAGATTGCCACACACTTTTAATTTTCTCATGCAAAATCTTTTCTACCAGTACTTCAGATCTTTACTGGAATGTATCAGTGATTCAGCATTCTGGTGTTTATCAGCCACTGCTATTCTGCTCTTATGGTAGTCTTAAAATATATATTATTCACTGTATTTATATAAGGCCTATTATTTCATGCATGGCTGTAAACCTCATGAGAAAATTGTGACTATGCATGATTTCAGCTTAGTCAGAATTCCCCCTGGTAACCTACTGGGAATGAGAGCAGCTGGAACTGGACTGATTTTCACCTGTACCTTTATTTTCTGTGAGGTCTCTGCTTCCCCAGCTGGAGGAAGCAAAATACATCGGGCTTCTCATCTTAAACCTGGAGGAGATGATGAGCAGTACGTTGTGAATTAAGTTGGAGAGAGCTCTCAGAAGGAAGACTTCCCTTTCATCTCCCACTTCCACTGAATGGGGAGCTGTGCAGAGGCATTGACAACTGGGCTGTGCGAGACAGGAGAGAAAGGACGCAGGAGTGGGAACTCAAAGACTACATGCTAATGTGGGAAGACTGTAACAGGAGATGAAATAGAAGCTCTGTGAGGAAAGAGCTGCAGTGGGTAAGGAACTGAGAATGAGGACTGGTAGACAGCCATTTTGGGACAATTTGTTGGGTGTATCCAATGCATTTCATTAGGCATTTGCTTAAGTGTATGAGCAGACAAATGAAATACTTTTCTTCCAGGAGGAATTAGAAAACAAGTAAGACTGAAATACAGTTGAAATTAGAAAAAAATACCCTAGTTATGTAAAGCTAATATTATTTTTGTCATTATTTTAAACCAATGTGTTTATATTTTGGTTTGTCTCTTACCTTTCAAATTCACAGGCAAAATATTTATTTTTCAGTACATGATTAATACATGGTATTTCTCTGCCATGTGTTTGACTTTAGTATTACACATAATTTCTGGATTTAAAATTTGGTTTCCAAAGTTCCTTTGGTTTTGAACTCGCAATGGCCTCTGCCATCATCCTTTTGCCTCACAAAAATATTTTGAAGATGTGTTCCCCAAACACTAAACCTACAGCACTTTAACCAATATTCAGCAAGAAACTATTCTGCGGCTTAAGTTTTCAATCCAATTCTCTTTCAAAAAGTGTGAAAAAGTATTCATAGCATTTTTAGTATTCCCTGCCCTCACAACCCACACTTTACAATATTTTTGTTGGAGGCAAGACGAAGGAAACATACACGTTGAAAAGAGCCATGGTTCAACACTCTAAAATGCTAATTCTGCTTCATCTGCTGCAGCATATAAACCCTACTGTATCCAGTCCAGTGGCAGACAACATTAAAAGTGTTGGCATTTTTATAGTGCTTTCTATCTTAAGATTGCTAGCCTAAATCAGACACCAAAAATTGCTAGTCTCTTTAGAAAAACTGGAAGGATTTTAAACGAGGTTATTTGTTGCAGACCACCTTTTCTGGTGGTAATCCATGCCTTTTTAAAGGTGCTTCAAGCTGGGCAAACAAAATCACCTATGACTATTCTTTAATGCCTCCGGATGCTTGAAAATAAATGCAATTTTTCATTGACAAATTGAGTTCTTGAAGGCTGCAGCCCTATCATGCAGCAGTGGAGTATCAAGGGGGAGAGGGCTGTATAAGATTAGGTTGATGGGAAAGCTATTACATACCCCCAAGTGCCCTGTTACAACTTACTCATGAATATACAGGGAATCTGCCAATTCAGATTTCTAGACTTCCCTACGCCAAGGCTCCCAAGCGTTTTACTCACATGGGAAGGCTGATTTGTTAAACCTGCCTTTGGCTGGGACACCCTCATTCCAGCAGCACCACATTTTGCTGCGTAGGAAACCTGCAGCCCGCGAGATAAACAACCGGTGGATTGCATACAGCTTTGCCAGAGGGACTACCTGCACACAAGGTGTTCCTGCCAGGAAAAGCCACAGGTATCGAGGCTCGCACAGCTTCACACCCAGCTGTGACCCAGCTGCCTTGGCAGAGGTCTGGAGCACAGAGCTGGCCTCAGCCTTGGTTTGTAACCACAGAGCTAGCCTCTCCATCAACAGGATAAGTCAACTCATTTAATTCCTCTTGATAGATGGACTTTCATGCAATTTCACCTGTTTTTCTTTCACCAGAAAGAAAACTGTAAATATTTAGGCTTTTAAAAAATAAAGAGGGCCAACTTCCTGAATGTGATCCCTGTACAGTTCTTTTACTGCTACGAGGAAACAGAGAGCAAAGCTACTTGAGTGCCATCTGGACAAACAACTTCCATCTACATAAACATGTCTCAGCGAGTGCAAGTCCCCTGGGCAGGATATTTGCCACCAACTTTCAGATTCACATGACCCTTCTCACAAGCACTTCAAGGCGTTTAGATTAGGCGTCTCTGTTCCTGGCACAGCCCTTTAGTGCATATTCCCTCATGGCTGTGGAAGAAGGGGTTTATCTACACATCTGACTTTGGTCCTACCAGTTCCATGAGACCCCAGTTACAGAACTGCTGCCGAGTATATGTGACACGCTGTTGATTTGTACATTTGACAGCCCTTTAACACACCCCTCCCCTTTCCCAAACAGTACTGTATTTTAAAAGCTGTATTCAAGTTTGGTTTTAACTAGTACATGCTGCTTCTTGCTGGGTTGGGACAAGACAGTGAATGAAGGAATGGGGCACCCCAGACCTGCTGGACTGGCACGTTCTCAGGCTGACCCATGGCTACAGGTAGTGAAACATGATGTGCCAGTCACTGCTCTGGTCTGTCACAGCTGTTCCCCTAAAACAGGCCATAATACCATGAGGCTGTGCAGAAGGAGGATGGCTAAGTCCAGCTGCATCACTTGCCTCCTCTGTCCATCCTGGCATCACTGATGTCCATACTCAAAAGCATGATCAATAGGAGTCAGTGGGAGCGAGGCTGAGGAGGCCTTTCCATTCCCACTCCTCCCCTGTGATCACCTTCCTCTCTCCTAATCCCTCTCCCACCCAGTCTCTTCTGCAAGATCATACCTATCCTGCAAACAGTCTTGTCATTCCCCGACTCTCCTTCCTGCTCTTAGAGCAGCTCCTCTCCCTCAAAATGGAGTCAGGCTTCTTCTTGCTGTGAGGAGCAGGAAGGAGGGGAAATCTCTGAACAGCAGTCCCTCTTCTTCTCCACCATCACTCCGCTGTATGCCTCCTATATTAGGGAAGAGGTGGGGGAATGCAAGGTAATCTGTAGGTGTGCTAAACAGCTACAACAGTAATTGCATTATTAAAATCCTCTAATGTAAGACTGCCTAGAGAGAGGAAGGAGAACAGCTAAGCTGCCTACTCAATACTTCTTTGTATAAACAAGGGCATGGAAATGTACACAGTGTACCATGGAGACTGGTTTATGAGAGCCTCCTTAGCAATCTCTGACACTCTCTAGGGCTACATTTGCTCTGTTGTTCACTTGCCTCTTTTTTTCTTTGTTCAGTGTTAGCTAATCATCCAAAACCAGTAGTTCACACTCAGTCATAATAATGCACTACCTTTCTACAAAAACTATTAATTTCCTACATCAGTATTTTTCAAGAATCAAAGTCAAGAATCAAGAAGAGTAAACTGTAAGAAAAAGAAAACTTTAAGCATAACTAAAGGAACATTTTATTGGTGCTTAAATGAAAAAAAAATTGGAAAAGAAAACCCAACAGAACTATCGTGTTGATTTTGTACCATTCTTACCAGTGCCAGGTAGCCATATACACCTTTTTTCTCCTAACTGATGGCAGCCAGACTCTTCCTTAGGTAAGCCCTTCCTTCTGCAGGCCTCTCAAAGCATGCTGACCAAGCAATCACTTTGAAAGAGTGCTGTTCTAAAATAGAGTTCAGAGCTTCAGTAACCACCTACCTGGAGACTCTCAAGCTCTGTCCCTAACTCCACCACACACTCAACTGCCCTTTCTCTCTGTACAGTTGCCATTCATGGTCAAGACAGTCAGAAGCAGGGTCTTGCACCTGGAGGTGCTGCTACAGAGCATCACCTGATGATGCTTCAGCCTTTGAAGTCAAAGGCACAGATCCTGAAATGCTTTCAGCCTGCTTAAAGCATATATTAGGGGTGCATGCTGTTCATGGCCGGTGGCTTTTCTGGATATCTGTTCATGCTGTTCTGTGGAAATGAAAAAAAAAAGGTATGGACTATAGCTACAAAACCTGCGGTACAGGGACTGGAAGGCACCTCTGAGCTGACAGTCCAGGGTATTGGCAACTATTGCAGTAATTGGTCAGGC
Source organism: Balaeniceps rex (assembly GCA_013401315.1). NCBI lineage: Eukaryota > Metazoa > Chordata > Aves > Pelecaniformes > Balaenicipitidae > Balaeniceps > Balaeniceps rex. The sequence continues at coordinate 113,175 of VYZW01047453.1, forward strand.
CACAGTCACAAGCTTTCTGAGCAGACAAGTCTCTTCGTAAACCTGTTGCCTTCACTCCCATTACTTTAATTCTGAAGAATTTCAGAGCCTCACTGTTTTGATGGCTGGAAACCATCTTCTAATTTCTGTCCTAAGGTTATTCAGAGCCACATTATAGCCCTTTAAATCTTCAGCTTAAATAGCTGTGCTCTCCCATTTCATCCCTAGTATTTGGTCCCTACTAAGAAAGGATAATCCTACCGCCTTCTCAATGTCCTTTTGTGAGGCTATACAATCTAAAATCTTTTGATCTTCCTCCTCCCTGATTTTACCAGCACTTACTTGGATCTACTTCAGCCCTAGGTCATTGTACTTGAATATGGATGACCAAAATTGTACATTAAGTCTTAGTCATGCTTTGTACAATGAAGTAACTTTTTCAAATAAAACTACATATACACATGCAAATCAATGGTTTTCCAAAGATCATAAGGTATTTCCAAAATTAAGTCTCATCATAATGCTACAACATAGATGTTACTTACAAGCAAAGGCATGCTAGGGCTTCTGTTGCAAGTCACTGACAGAACTGGGTCTTATTCTTTCATTTATTGAAGACCCTTCCTCTCTGTAACTCATTGCTGGGGTAAAAAATTCCATTAATCAAACTTGGGTATTGTTTTAAGTGCATCTGATGCTGCAGTATACAAGTATTGGATTTCTAGGTGAAGACCCTCGCAGTAAATCGAATTCAAACTACAGCTGTTATTGGTCATTAGTGTATGACAATCAATTTTTTGGTCAACTTTTTTCTCCAAAAGTTTCACAGTTATTGTTCACTCCATAAACAAGAAATCATCTTCTCTGTGCTGTTCTGTTATGCACCTGTTCCATCATTTTAAGTTTCCTTCTGAGAAGCCATAACCATTCCATGAGAGAAAACAAAGGTCACAATTACCTAGATAAATAATTATTTCCCATTCTTTGTTCATGGTCCTGAAAAGGCAAATGTTGCTTTCATAATACTCTATGCCCAACCATCTAGAAGAAAGTATGACCAGGTAAATTATACCTCATTCAAAGAAACAGCTTAATGACATTTGGATGGGTCTCAGCTCACATTCCCTAAAATACAAACAGTAAAGATGATTGTCGTAATGCTTATTTGTAGAATAATTTTCCTTTTGCTTCTAATTCATGAGACCAACATACATATCGCCAGGTGTTTCCAAGATATGGATGTCATATTGATGCCTAACCTGCTTGTAAGGGTGGAGGTGTGAAACAACAGTACTGATAAGACTCAAATATGCTGACAAGGAAAACACTACAGACAAGTATTTGTGAAATTTAGAAGTAGTTTAAAAGTAGTTTCCATTTTTAACCCATTTTCCAGTTTTCCAAATTCCCCTACAGTAAAGCAACTAATCCTCCAATACATCCTTCAGAAATCTTTACATTTTTTTCTATGCTAAAACTGTTTTGGAGCAGCTGTGGCATTGAGAAGGCTACACAAATGCAGCAATACCTGAAAGTCTAAGATACCTTTAGGAGGACCACAGCATTAAAAAATAACTTTGCTATCCTATGAATAGGCCTCTCTGGGGCCTGGTGTATCAGAGCAAAGGTTGGCTCGACCTCAGCCAGTTCCTCTCTCACAGTACTACATGTTTAACAAGACCATATAAGCAGTGGGCAAGTACGAAGTTATCCTTACACTGGCTTTCCCCCTCAGTTCCAGCAATGCAAAGTTTAAGGACTGCCACAAGCTATATTCAAAGCATTTTGGTTTTTATCTAATCCATTTTTTAACTCATTTATACTCTTGCCTCTCCTAATATCCTGAAGGAATTGAATCATGTACTCTTAAAAAGAAGTCGTTCTTTCATTCGTGATAAAATCTGCTGCCCAATCTTCCTGCACATCCCACCCCGCATCAGAACAGTAACTTTTACCCAACATGTACAACATAAGAAAAAGACATTCTCCCAGAAATGGCAGAAATACACAGAAATTACTGTGAATCAACAGGTGTCATTACAAGATTCACTCAAAAATTTCCACAAATACATACATATAGCATTTCTTGGGGATGTTGCTACTGCTGTGATATGGTTTGTGACAACAGAATGGAGGTACCAAGCCAAGACTTTGGCAGAGCATGTCCCACATGGCCCTTAACTCAGCAGAGTGACCAGCATGACTGCTCAGTGATAGAGAACTGTGAAGACCAGCAGTGACAGCAGCACTGGAGGATGACAAAGACAATATTTCTAAAAGTCACTCTGGGGCTCACGCCAATGCTCTGTGGCAGAAATCTAACCTGGGAGCACGCCTCAGCACGAGAAGTATGTTGTGAGACCCAGCTGGAAGGGATCTATCCCTGCAGCCAGCAGCTATCCAGGTGGTGGTGATAAATTCATTATCGCCACTGTTGTCAGGTTCATTTGACTGGCTGCAAGGCAGTAACTGCTCTGTCTTGCTAAGAAGCTGGGCAGAAGGTTAAAATCCTTCTCATAACCAGAGGCCTAACTTACACTCGGCTCTCCTGGTTTATGGAGCTGCCTGCTGAAAGCTTGGCCAACAGAAAGAAGACATGTGACTGAATGCAGGGAAGTTGTACAACTGTGTGTTTTTGGAAGATTATCAGTTAGATGGCATAGCCATGCTTCCAAGCTTTCTGTTTCTCAGAGGGGAACTGTCTGCAGCAGTTTGCCCAACATCTAATGAGCAAAATCCTGGATAATATGTAAGAGCAGGAACTGAAAAGACTTTTGGAAATTTTGGGCAGTTGTAGAGGTCAGCTCTGGGAGAAAAAGTGTGATTTGTCAAGGAAATAGGTCATAGATACATTAGTGTTGCCACTTCAATGGCAAGGGCAGTTGTGGCTAGGAAACACTTTGCTAGACAGGAAATATACTTTTCCATGGGGAAAGAGAGGAGAAACATGGAAAAGAAGTTAGGTATAAAGCATGGAGAAAGCTGGCATATTGTCATTTGCAGATTTACCAGAACTATATAAAGTTTTTTGGACATATAGTTAAAAATGCACTTGTTGGTTTCAGAAAACACAAGCATTTGTTCCACAAAAACTGGAAATTTTTAAACTTAGGAAGACAAGAAGCAAGTCATGGCAAGGAAGACTTTATCTCCTGTGGGACTGAGTATGGTGGAAAGAATCTGCAAGTTGGCTGATTGAAATGGATATTCCAGTGTGGAGTGTTTACTCAGTTTTGCAGGGCACTGGAGTGTTGTGCTTGATCTTGTAATAAGAGGTGCAACCCAGCAGCTGTGTTCCTCTGTAGGTTTTAATCCTATCACTATACAAAGCCACACGTTATTGTTTGCTCCACTGAGACTGCTCCAAGAGGCTAATTCTCCAGAAGTCTGATTTCACATCTCTTGATTGGGATGAACCAAATGTTTCCTGGAACTACTTGGGGCTATGTAGGGAGCGCTGAGAGAGTCACTTGGTCACTTACTACTCTTGTCAAACAGAATACTTTATTTGCCTTAACTCCCACAGACCAAACTAAAGTGCATTGCCAAACTGACAGATTTCTGTCTGATCACCACACATGACGGTGCCTTAAGTACATAAGGATTTTGAACTCCTTGCAGCCTCACTTGAAGCCTTTGAATCATGACCTCCGAAGTTTCGTGAAAGAGGAGTGGACAAGATACTGTACGAAATAAAAGATTAAATATTTCCATCTCCGGCATAGAGGCCACTTGGGAAAAGCTGGCAGTAGGGGGCTAAAAGCCACGCATGACTAGAGAGGTACTTTCTTCTACCCAACAAAGTGCTAGGCCACCTGTAGCTAGAAAAAGTAGCTGAAATAGACCTGTTGAATTACACTGCAGGGAGAGATCACACTACTGGAGAGACTCACAAAATAGTGCTTTCAAAAGGAGTGTGCACTCAGGGGTCTCCTGTAACATCACTCAGATAATGTTCCTCTCTGGATTGATTGGCAAGTGACTGCCATGCTCTCTGCAGAGCTCTTCACATTTCTCTTTCAATGTGTGGTAGCATTTCCTGCAAAAACCAGGTTCCAGTTCTTCAAGGGCAAAGTAGATATTGGATAAATTGCCCAAAGTCTTGCTTCGGGTGCATCTACCCCAGAGACTTCATTTTAACACTTGAACAGTTACGAGCCCTGGCAGTGTTCAGCAGCCACCTGTCCTATGGGACATGCAAACAGGGCCATCAGCTCCAGTCCTGACTTCGTATTGCAGGGCACGTCTCGCTACTGTAAGAGGAAGGGCCATCCTGGCTGCCTCAAGCACTAGAAAAGAGTCAAGCAACTCATGGGCATGCAGCTACCAATCACCTAGATTGAGTTTGTGTAAGATGCCCGATTGAGGGCTGCCAACAATGCAGCTGTGAGGAATTCATCTGTGCAAGCCTTAAAGCAAACCACCCCTCCATAAAGTGGAAAGGGTGATGCTCTGAGAAGATTACTTCCTGAAGTCTAAAGTGCTAAATAAATGGTGTTTGACAAACACTTCCAACATAGCAGATGCTGTAATATGAACTAGAGGTAGTGCAATAGAAGGACTCTTTGCAGGTAAGATCTACCTGGACTTCTGCTTCTACAGGCAGGAAAAGAAGGAAGCAGAAAGTACATAAACCAACCCTGCCTGCTTTCCCCTGACTCACCCTCCCACAAAGCACACACTCTAAGCATGGCTGGTGCACAGGGTGGAAAGCCAGTGCGTCAGCTGCAGAGCCAGCACTCAGGATCTGCCATTATTAAGCAATAGATTCCGAATACTATCCACTGAAAAAAAGGTTTTGGGCTATTGAGAAACTACTTCAGCCTGGAAAAAGTTGAGAACTGCTGAAGAAAATGTTTTCCTTTAACAAGGTAAACCCAAGAAGCTGAAGTGCCCCATGCTAGCAGAGAGCTGCTAGCAGCCAGACACGCAGAACACCACTCCCTCGTGTGGTCTGTGAAATGAAGTTCTTCCTTCCCGAAAAACTGAATCGCAATCGCCATCAAATAGCAAGCTCAGCAAAACTCGATCATTTTTAGCCAAATGGATACATCAAACGAGGGGCATGGGAAAATAATGACAGAAAAATCTAAACCCTTGTAAGAGGGACTAGCCTGTCAAAAACTTTTACTAAAACAGATACCATTAAACAGCACAGCAGGTGCTCAGCTTTTTCCTCCCCAAAGGTGGCTTCCAACGTTTTTTACTTTTTTCTTCCAAAAGAATATTTTTTTTTATTCAATTGTTATGGGAGAACTCTGAGGTGGTCAAATAGAAATGTCTGTTTATATCTGTAAATGGGAGAAGAAAAAGTACAGTTTGGAAGAGCAAAACTTTCTTCATATTAATTTTATCTTTTTTCCCCAGAAAACAATCTTTGCTGTAGCTGGGTATCAGAAATTGGCATTGCTGCAAGCTTAATCCCTGTAGCAATTCTCAAGTGTTTTGTCTAGTTCATTTTTCTTTATCTAAGGAAGTAAGGGAATCTTATTTCCCTTAAGGGAATCTTAAGGGAAACTTAATTTACAATCAAATACATGTCACGCTCAAATTATTAGAGCCTCTATGAATCTTTCCTTAAATTCTGGTAAAAGTTGTTAAGCTTTGCTTTGGATTAATGGGAAAAGAAAGCGGGAGGGAAAAAGTGAGTCATCGCATGCATCCTCATGTTCTGTATCAGTGAATCACTGAACACTCATTGCATCACAGATGTCCCATGCAGTACCCGGAGTAACTGCTATAGTTAAAGACGCATAAACTTGTGTACGCTTGTACGTAAACAAAGAAGAATGACGTTTCCTTTTATTTTACATAGCTGCATGCACACATTCCTCTAATCTGGGTCTAGGAAGGTTACTATCTGTATCATCCACTTTGTTGAAAACTCCAGCCTCAATACTGATGAAACAAAACATTTTCAAACAGATGATCCCTACATTAGCAGCAAACGTGTTCCTGATGCACAGACCTCAGCTTTTTGGTCAGTTGACATTAATACATCTCCATCGGTACATGCTCTAATCATGTCTCGCTGTTCAAGAGTCACAGCAAAATGCCATGTACAAGCCTGCAGGAAATATAGAAAATCATCCAGCAGAGTTCTTTGTAATTAATCATTTTTGAAAAATTAGTCATTATTCTACCACAAAGAACAGTCAGCAACCACCTTCAGAGGAAAGCAGTGTGTTTTTCTAACTCCCAATCATCACTTCTCAGATGTATCCCTATTCCCATACGTAAAAAAAATATCATATAGCAAATTGTAGGCTTTTTGTTTAAAAAAGCCTCACATACACCTGCTAACTTTAGGGAAGCAGCTTTAAAAGCAAAGCTGCTGGCTACAGCATGGTTCTGAGGCCACAGGCAATATGCAAAAATAAGCAACAGAACCAAAGGAGCTCAAAAAAAAAAGCTGAAAAACTTTTTGAGTAGAGGACCCCAAAAAATCATCAGACCTAGGGTTTGGTCAGAAACTGGTTTGCTAGCTGAAACAGCAGCAACAAGGCAAGAGGTGTCCTACTGAAGTCCATGCCTGCTTTCTTTTGGCCATGGCCATGCCCATGCCTGGCTCCCGGTGGCAGGGCAGCCTCTCGCTATCCCAGCCCTGAGCTCCCCCATTGCCCAGGCCAGGAGGGACCACAGACTTGCAACAGGGCTGAAGTCATCAAACCCAGGACATGGGAAAACAGTGATGGAAAAACCCAAAATGTTGCAGAGGGACCGGCAAAATGCTCATGAGCTGTGGGATGGTATTTTATGAGCCTGCAACTACAGCTCCAAACAAGCTGAGTATACACAGCCATCAAGTTGAGCGGCCCCTCAGCATCAGTTGGCTGGGTTGGCGAAGGCTGCAGTTTCCCTGGGAGGATTCAGTTTTCCAAAATCTGGGCAGCGTTGATCCAGGCCAGCATATGACTAACAGTGCAGCTGTGAGCCATGATGGATGCTGTCTCCCCCGCAACACAACAGAAACAGTAAGATTGCCAAGAAACATTAAGTGAAAGTAATTTGATCTCTTTTCACCTGCCAAGCAATCAATTACTTGAAAAATTAACTTGTTTTGCAGCAGCTCATGAGCAGATCTGAACAAACTCTCACCATCAGACCAGACAGTGGACACAGGCAGCGCTTTGGGATGGGACAATAAGGATGTCGGGGGGGCTGCTCTACTTGGGTTCAGCCAGGGCTCACAGCTTGAGCGACTTCAGTAGCAAACCAGACAGGCACCGTTAAACTAAAATCCCACCCTTTCAAACGAAGGCAACAGTGAAGGACGAACTAAAGTTATTGAACCTAACTGCTACCTTCAACACACCCGTGCTCCTTCTCTGGTGCCTCCGTTGCCTTCAGCAACCAGCGTGCAGCAAACCCCCTGCCACCGCAGGAGCCTCGGCAGCCTTCGTAATACCAAGTACTGCTTGGTAACAGCTAGTAAGCTGGCAGGCAACATGCAGAGTGCTTTACACCTCCATGAGCTGCAACTTGCCAAACGCCTTCCTCCGTGAATGTTGTTAACCCCGGGTTTCCCGAGAATTTCAGGATTGATGGCATATTATGTGACTATGCCTAAAGAAACATATCTGACTGCAAGTTCCTAATTATATCGTATCAGTCATTTTAGAACAAATTCACTGCTGATAAGATCTCAAAAAATGACATTTATGAATCACAAGGGAAAAATTCTCACACGTTTTTCTAGTTTTCCACCAGAAAACATTTTATTGAGTATGTAGGAATCAAGCTTTTTATCCTGGGAAAAATATATTAGTAGTAGTAAAATTGAATTAAAACCTTTCAGCATGTTTCGTTTTCTCTTTTTTCTATAAGAAATAATGAAGTATATAAAAAAACCTCAACATACGACAAAACATTTTGATTGTTCTTAATATTTTTTCAACAATTTTCTTTATAAAAGATTGAAATATCTTAATTTTTATTCTAATTCAAAGGAAAAGCAAAGTTTTGAAATAATGGAATCTCATACATTATATGAACTCCATTTTCAGCACAATTTTTGTGTCATTTTAAAATACAGATATTAGTTAAATAATAAAACAAAATGACTAGAGAAACAAGATTAAAATTTCAGATATCTTTGTAAAAATTTAGAAATAAGAAAATAGCAAGACAATTACTGAGTATAGAAAAGGGACAAAAATCTTAATTTCTTCTCAAAATGAGTGTTTTTACATCTTTACTAGTAAGAAATTCTTATTTCCATTCTTTTTTTGGTCTCTGTCGGAAGCTGACCATATTCCTCTTGTCCACTGGGTGGCATTACCAGCTAGAGCTGTAGTAGTTGACTGCACAAAGTTGTTACAATGAAGTAAATGTCTCGCATACCTTACTGATCTGAATCTATAGAATTAAACCAGTTTCCTGAGACAGCCATCTAAACTAGTCTGCTGATGTTCAAAACTGCCGCTTAGTTTTGTCTGATAGTTTCAGAATGGAGATTGCTGTAAAATAGCTGGATCTTTCAGCTTAATTTAATTCATACTACTGGGTTTGGTGATGTTGAATCACACACATCTCTCTGCAAAGAAGAAATTTAAAGGGAAGGATTAATATAGTAAAAACACATGGTCACTATCTGTGAAATAGAAAGAAATACAGAATAAAATCAGATATAAAATAACTCACAGCTTCAAAGAGCATTTGAGCTCTAGCAAAAATCAGGGTGTTCAAGCACCTAAGAAGTCCCAGTGAAGTGAGGCACGTGCTTACCACCTCAATGAAGTGTGCTGGAGGTGTCAGGAGAAAAGCAAGAGAGTAGATGTTCTTTTGTCTGCTGCACATGAATGAGACACCTGGGCTCTGCAAAGCATCCCACAAATCCCACCACCAAATTGCCCCTTCTTTCCCCATCCATGTACCGTGCCCATTCTGCCCCTTTCCTTCCAGTAAAACAAAAGTGCAGGGAGTGAGGAAAGAAGCTACAAACCCAAGTTACATCCCAATTGGCAGGAAGGATGTAAACAGTGTGCACACATGGATGCTGGGTTGGGAAATAGTTTGGGTCATGGTTTAGACAGCAACTCAGCACTACTAGGAAATGCATGGGGAGAAGAAATAACTCTCGGCAAGCTCTCTTTTTTTCACATTTTACAAAGTTAAAAAGTAGGAGGTCAGAAATTAAAAGATGAATCCAGTCGTCGTGCCCGAATCCATATACACCTAACAGGTAGAGGGTTAGACTACAGTATAACGAACTAACAAGATTTTCTGATGTTGTTAAGAGTTTCATTTTAATGTGGTTTGATCATAAGTCTTAGACCACGATCCCTGAGTTCTGTTTGTTTGGTTATCCCATCCTTCTCAACCCACTTTCTCCACTTCATTCACAGAGAAACACTGTTAATCTCTTAAATAGACTGTTGTTATGTGCACATACCAGACCTAACACACATCAGGCTTTCATCCTTGAAGGACTCACACACACTTATGATAGGACAGGGAGCCTTGAGCTTTTGGCATATCACAACCATTTTCTTGCAAAGTTCTGTTCTTGTGTTACTCTCACTTTTTATCCCAGGTCTTCCCTAGGCTCGAGCATCTTCACGGTTAGGAGTATGAGCACAGAGGAACCTGCCTCAACTGAACCTTCTAGGAAAACAAAAACCAAATGAAACCCACGACTTCCTATTTCTGCCCCAGCTCTCCCCAAACAAAAAATCCATGGGGTAGAAACTGTCTCATGTCTTCAGCAGTGCCCTCTTCAGGTAATGAGATTAAAATCTCTATCCATCCTTCCTAAAGCTAGGGCCTCTTACCTTGCACAGCACCTTGCTTCTTGTGCTTTTATTCCAGCAAAATCCATTTGAAAGGGTTTATAGTCCAGACTGAGAGGCTTGAGTGTGCCCAAGCTGGCTCCCACACAATGATGGGCAGCCACACATTCCTGTCCAGCCCCCCTTTGCATGCACGACGTGCAGGGCTGCCCACGCTCATCCCCATGCTTGCACAAAGGGAAGCTCAAGACACAATGCACAGTGGATTCCTACACCACTGAATTCATGTAAACATTTAGAAAAAGAGAATCCTTTCTGCAGAATGGGTTCGTGGTACAAAGCTGTCTACCCACTACTTCCTTTGCTCTGATATTCTCTCTATGAGCACGTACATTTCAGGCAAGAACTTGATTAAGAGCCAGATTTGTCTTTTCCTGAGAGATTTGTATTTAAAACCTCCCCACAGAAACAAGGGTGGAATCATTCCTTCTCCGTTCGTTTCCTTTCAGCAGCCACATTTAACCTATTTTTGTTGCTTCCACAGTCTTCAGGATTTTTGTTTCTATTCATCTGTGGACTAGCTTCTATAAATTGTGGTCTTTGTCCTCTTAAAGGAGGCTGGAATAGGAGAAATGATGATTTTTCAGTAATGATTGTTCCTTTCAATAACAGCAAGTTACAGATTTTCTTTACGTCACCAAGGGCAAAGTTATTTTCACAATGTGACTAATGGCTATTCAAAAATGACCATAAGAATATAAGAATTACTCTATTATTGCCAAATCCAGTTTATCCACTTACTATTTCCAATAGTTCATACACTCTCTCCCACCTAAAGTTACCATCTTCTTAGTTCTACTAATTTAACTATTCATCCAGTCCTATCCTAACCCAGCGTTGTCAAGTGATCCAAATTATGAAAAAAGAGGGGGGAGGAGGGAAGGAAGAAAAGAAAGAAAATCTAATACAAACTGTTCTCCACACATACACTTTTTGCAGTCCATTTTAAAAAATGCTTATTTCACAGATTTGGAAGAAAAGAACAAGTGGGAAAGTGAAAATGGCAACCATATAAGCCAAATCTTATCACCAACAGAAGAAACTGTTTTACTCAAATGGGTTTTGGATCTGGCCTTATGAAGGTACTTTCTATCAGTTCATCTCCATTCATATATTTGGGCATTGGTTTGGCCAGCATACATGTCTTCTTACTTCTTACCATATCAACCACATCAAAGAAGCAATGTCAACTAAACTTGTCCATATACGTACAGTAAATGCAGAGAAGGTTTCTCCTCCTCATTTCTCACTCCCAGCAGCATGGGCTAGAGCCCTGCTGCGGGGCTGCGCTGCCGGGAGCCGGAGCCGGTGCTGTCTGGCACATACCACGGGTCCCACAACTGCATTTCTGGTCACACTGATGCAAACGATGCTACCCACCATGCTTGCAAAGATGTTGCTCATTATTTTAATGAGTATACAGAATGAGCAATTTTCAGCTCCATGTGCCACATCATGTACGAATTAGCAAGCAGAAAAAATGTCTTGCTGTAACAGCTAGACTGACTAATTCATGTGCAGTTGCAGCTGTGCTGCTTTGTCCAAGAAACATACTTGTCATCTCCAAGAAAGGCTGGGTTTAAGATGCACTCAGGCCAGTAGTTCTGAGTTCTTTTTCCTCACATGAAGGATTTGCAAATAATCCCACAGATCTCTAAGGACTCTGGATACATGGACTGTGTACACACTAGAGAATTTGCACTGCTATTAATCACTGTATTTTCTGTGTAAAGTAGACTGGCAACAGAGGACTTCATACAGTCTTTCTCTTGCCAGTTTATGGCAAATTCCATCATGCATTTTTAGGTGGTTCAAAAAGTACGGGACATGTATCCCACTTTACAGTAGAATTCACCAACAAACTCTCTAGCTATTGTTCACCTACATGCTCTTCCTCTTTCTAGAACACCACACTGTCACCTTCTCTACTTGTTTCTTATCAATGTATAAACCCTTGTGCTCAGCTGTAGACAAACTTAAGAGTCACTGAAGGCATAGTTGGAAAATCCTGACAGGCAGGATCAGCTACAGCTGAGCTATTCCAGGACATGGCTGTGAAATCGCTCTCCCCGAAAGGTAAGTACAGGTTAGGCAATCTATTTCAGTGCTTCACTATCCTTATCAGAGAAATACTGACATGTCTCTCCTTCACTCTGTTTTTGGGGGTCTTATTTGCTGTGGACACAGAGAATGATATTGCCTCTTTGCCTGTGGTTATATTTAAGAAATTTGGAGTGTCTCTCCCACATCTTTTTTTCTGTAAATTAAACAACCCCAGTTCTTTCAGACTTTTTTATATATACCAGTCTGTAAATTTCTGGTAGATCAGAATTACCTCAAGATGGCACACATTGTTCTTGATGAGGGATGCCCAAAAATGGACATAGTACTTTTTTGCTAAAGCCTCAGCAGGGCTAAGTAGAGTAGGCAGATTACTTTGAAAGTCTTGTATGCAGCAGTCCTGTTTATACACGCTGGTATGGTGTTTGCTTCCCTTACAACACATACCACTCTGAACCACAGATTAAATGCAAGGCAACAATAATCACTGCATCTTCCTTTGCAGACCTGTTGCCCAACAAACAATTCATCCCCTATCATGGGGATGTGCCCTTGATTGCTGATAAATAAATACAGTATTTTGCACTTGACTTGTATCTTATTTCAGACCTAGCTAACCAAAACAAATTAATTTTAATCCCGTCCTTAAATGTTTGCAGAGCAACTCCTCTCTCAGTTTGGCATTGGCTGCATAGTGAATAAACTTAGTCTCTGCTCCACTTTCCAAGTCATTAATAAAAAATGTTAATTCATTTTGGACCATGAGAGATGTCTGGCTCGGTATATAGGATTGACCTCTTGCTCAGTATATAATTCCCATTAACATCTGCACAGACAGGCAGTTTGCTGTGGTTATGGAGATACAGCACACCAATCTCCCACACTTCCTAGGATTTTCAAGGCCATATTGAATTAAAGATCAGATCTACTACATTTCCCTTTCTTGAAAATGAGCTCTTTTCAAAGAAAAGCGTTAGGTTACGTTCCATTTCCTTCCATGTTTTTAATTAGTCTTTCCTTCAATACATGTTCAAAGCCCTCAGGTCATACAGAAACTCAGTTAATTAATCCATATTGCCTAGACCACATTTTTCTACCTGTTCTCAAATTTGAGTACTACATTTCCTGCCCTGTGTTCCTTTAGGGACAGTCACCAACTTGACTGAGCTGATATTCATTAAAAATCCTTTTTGCCAGATCTACAGTTCCATTTACTTTAAGAACCTGGCAATCATCAGAGAAACACCCTCTGAATCACTCAGTTGAATTGCCCTCCTCTTGGTTGTGCTATTTTCCACTTCCAAGCCTCATTTCCATTAGTCCTCTTTCCTTCAGTGGACATCACTGAAAGCTGAAGCATATTTTTCATTTAATCATTTTTGTCTTTTTGCGGAGCAAATGCAATCCCTTATTTTATAAATAGCTGAAGAACTTCTACCATTGGCACATTTCTTTTATGGTAACTAAGTAGGACTCATGGCTTTTTACTATGGGTCTCTGTTTCTGACTTAAAACATTTCTTTATTGATGCTTCTGTTCTTCTTTTTTTCTATTCTTTGTGGGAAAACTCACTGCTTGCTTCTGAACACCTCAAAAAGTTCTTTGTTTGACTAGACTGAGTAGGCTGCTCTGCAATCATTTCTCCACAGTTTGAAATACCACTTCCAGTTCCTCTGTAACGTTACCACTATTCACCAAACCACACATAAAACATTATTAACAGGTTCATTGGTTATTTGGTGAGAGTCTTTTACATCTAGGAATATCCAAACGTCACTGTTAAACGTGTCTAAACGTCACTTGTTCCTACCCCCGTATCTGCTGTGCTGACAAGCGCCAGCAGTCCGGTAATGCCGACTGAACAGCACCAGCGAGACTGGCACAGGGACTGAGAGAGTGAAGAGTCTCCCAGGGCTCATCTCCATGAAGCTGTGCAAGCTGAAGTGTCCTTTTTGCTATGCCACTTACTGGTTTTCTGCCCTACCTTTCAGCCAATACACTGACATTTTTCCTTCAAGATCCACGCAAACAACTACCTGCCTCCTGCCCTGCTCAAATGCAGTCCAGAAAATGAGACAGTGCCCTACCACCAAAATGCCAAAAGCAAAGGAGAAATTAGTATTAATATCAGTTCTTTTACCCTCAGAATGTCTTTTACCCCCAAGCATAACTTCTGAATATCTCTGTAAGAAAGTACAGAGCAGAAATACTCATTTCAGGATGACAGCCAACTGCTCTCACCTTTCTGGCTAATGTTGTCCTCATTTTCTAAGTGAGAAAAACTCACACAAAGAAGCAGAATCTCAAGCAAACGCATAAGCAGTATTTCTGCAGCATTCTCCAGCCAGCAGGAAAAGCTCCCATCGCCTGCACCCAGCACCCACGCCAGCCCACAGTCAGGACACCACCAGGGAACGGCAACATGAGTCAGTCCACAAATTCGCTGAGTGGGGCTGGAGATATGCTCGGGGACAATGGTCACATCAGTTTGCTCTTCTGGGCTGCTCAGAGAGTGATCTCTCCACAAAGTGTGTTCTACTAGATGCACGCTAAGTTCAGTGCCCTACCCGAAGGGATCCCACCACGAGGAAAGCTCTGAAAGACAGCTCTGCGAAAAGCAAATCACATCAAACACACTCTAAAGGACTTCCCCCAACAGCTGCCATAGGAACCAAGTGTTTGGGGGACAGAAAACAAACATAAAGTCATATTAAACGCTAAGAAAATTTACACTAAAAATATCAGAGGCTGCAGATTCTGGATTTACAAAGCACTCACCCAGAGGATGATGACAGTAAGAGCACTTATTTTGTCTGCCCCTCAGCTGCAATAATACACATTTTAGGATATTCTTATTTAGAGGTGAAATACATTTTTCAAGGATTCAAGCACTACAAGGGATGAGTTTGCAATTGATTTTTTTAAGAATCATCTTTCTTTTCTCAGGCTTTTTTGTTGAACTGATGTAGCGTTTCAGTAGCTTGTAACACTATTTTTAGAAATTATCTGCCAGTGGTGATTTTCAAGGAATAAAGGACTCTATACATACAAAGTCTTGCCTTTATATCAACCCCTTTATCTTGTCATTTTGTGAAACAGATATCAAAACACAGAAAAATACCCCAGGGATCTGTGACTCTTCAGTATGAAAGGACCCTTTTCTGAAGTTTTTATCTTACAAAGGATCTCTGTTTCAAGAAAATGTTCATTTCCTACTCAGAGGCCAGTTCTTGTCATCATTTTATAAAGATGGATTTTGAAGCTCTTTTCAAAGCAAGATTTTCCTCTTTGCACTTTTCTAAATTAAGCCAGTACTACTAGATGTTATCTGCAGGATATATACAGTACACTCCCTTGTCGTGCCTTTTGACCCACATCATTGAAAGTTTTCTTCTTAGTATCTGTATTCTATACAGCACAAATTCACATTTTACTGCATTCATGTTTTACTACGTAGTTGCCCTTAGATGTTGTGAATAACCAAAAAGACTTTTAGGCATTTCAGACAGAACAAGTAAAATGTTTCACTGATCAGCACCAGAAACTGAAGTCTGAAAATATACAGGCTTGTGGATTACAGGTATTTTATGTTCCCACTTGCCTCCACTGAGTAGTGGAAATGGTGCTATACCATGTTCTCAGGGCAGTAAGTCTCCTACAGCTACCTCTGCCCACAGATAAAATCACTTACAAAGTCCTTCATTGATCTGAGAGGAAATGGCAGTCCCTCAGCTAGCAAAAGCCAGGTCTCTTCAGCATGTAAAACAAGACCTCAAGGTTTCATGTTAGACTGCAGACAAGATACCTTCTACCAAACATGACTGGCCATTGTGGCTACCTCCTCCCTGAGTGGAAGGAATGCAATAAATGCCAACAATGCCGCTTTACCCAGGAGTTACCTTGTCCACAGACCTTGCTGAAGAGTGCACTCCTTTCAACACTCCCTATTCATGTGCAAACCCCATAGGCGTTCTGAAAAGAACACAAAGAAGCCAGCTTGTGGTGAGGCTAAAGGGAAGATGAGATGCCTGAAGATGCACCATGTTCCCTCAAAGCACAGCATTTGATTCTTGCAAGAACGGGGTAAGAGCTGTCACGTCACCTACCTGAAGAGGGGTTTCTTCCCGATGCAAGCCGATCCTTACAGGCACAGTCAATCCCCAAAGTAAAACACTGGCACCCTCACACCAGGGAGAAACTAGTATCACCGCAACAGCTAAAGGCGCTTCGGTACACATCTCATATTCAAAAATGATTTATTGGGGCAATAAACTCTTAAGCAATTTATCCTTT
This sequence comes from Balaeniceps rex, assembly GCA_013401315.1. Lineage (NCBI taxonomy): Eukaryota > Metazoa > Chordata > Aves > Pelecaniformes > Balaenicipitidae > Balaeniceps > Balaeniceps rex. Next base: position 129,299 of record VYZW01047453.1, read on the forward strand.
GATGTTTGGCTCACAATTCCCACTGGAATCGTACGTACTATGGAAACTATGATAGATAATCTGGTAAAAAAGTGCATCTGTTTCTTACGCAATGTTTCCAGCATGGAACCAAGCTTGAACTTAACAGATGGGTCCTTCTAGTATGGGATCATTTTGTGGATTATTCTTCTCCCAAATGACCTCAAATACTTTTATATTTCCCATGAGCAAATCAGCGTTTACGTTCAAGCTTCCTCTCTCTCTTCTTGGTGGCAGCCCATTTTGCAGAAAGCTGCAACATTCTAAAATGTGATAAATTCTGTATGAGAAAATGTTTTCATTGGATTCAGAAACCCAGAGACTGTCACGATAGGTCACCTGCAAACATCAGGGATAACCAGAAAGCTGCTACAAAGAGTACAGTTTTAGGACTAACTTGTTTGTCATCAGAACTCGAAGTTAAAATTAGTATCAGAGCTTCTTCAGAGTAAGTTCTGGAAGATAACATGGTAAAGAAGAGGGGTGATAGCAAGAGGTCTCGAACTACTTTCCACTGTGATTATACGATAAATGTGTGCTTTCAAGTCTCATGAATAATCTCCGTGAAAAGAAGAGGACTAGTCTAAGCCTGGAAAATTTCCAAGTGTGTCCCTCTCGTACCCTTTCAGTGTCTCAATTTAACAAAAACACCCACACATACACACAAAAGATCTACTTCCATACTAATGAGTAAAAGTACTTACTAGCAATCTAAACAAGACTTCCTCAATGGATCAAGGAGACTGAATCGCATTTAGCCCATGAATTTAACGTTTGGTAATTTTCTTGCCAGTATCCTGCCATCATTAACATCAGCATCTGTTTAATGACGCACAAGTTCTTCTCCTAAGTGACTGAACCAAAATACACCATGATGAAAGAGCTGCTCTTACGCCAGTCAACTTTTTGCTTCCTAAAAATGCAAGGACAGGATGTGATATCCTTTTTTCTATTGTTTCTTAAGAAAATTTGGAGCAGAGAAAGCTCCCCAGAGAGTCCCCAAAGATACGGTGTTATCTTAGCGCTCATGCTTCCCTGTCATTCTGTGCTTGTTTGACATTGTTTCTACTGGAGCTGAAACACCACTGCCAAACACCAAGACTGACTCAGAGTCTAATCTTTCTCTTGAAGAGGGAAAAAGATGTCATTGCCTTGCCTTAGCACCAGCCTCCTATGGGGCCCAGCCTGGAAGAATGGCCCTCAGACTGGGACTCCTAAAAACCCACAAAAGCAAGGTTTGTAACACAACAGTCTGAGGAAAGACCAGTGTCTCTCTGGAGCAGCATGGAGAAGATTCAAAGCACCAGGCTGAAATCCAAGGGCCAGAGCACAACCTGACCCTGCCAGAGGCGAAATGGATTATTAGTATTAATCCTGGCCAGACCGTAGACCGGCTTTGTTGATATTTTCTTGAAGAAAAGTGACTGTTCTGTACATATTCCAAAAGCAAGGGACACACTTTATTTATTTTTGCCACTCTCCAGGACAAGTTTATTATCCCAAAGCCAGAGGACTAGCTTAAAGTTTCTAAATCAAGGAGAGAGGTTTATGCAATATCAAAGATTAGAGGGGGAAAAAATCAAACCCACCCAGTCTGCTGTGATCCCTTTCCAGTGCATTAACTCCTTTCCTGCCAGGTGTCCAGACATAGCTCCAGAGAAAAACAGAGGATATGGGATGATGATAGCACCACATCTCATTTCCCTTTATAAAAATCTGGGACTACAGAATAAATTCCTTCATGGGAAAAAACGCACTGGCAGCACAACCCATGCTGTGGCCAGAAACACAAGACACTCCGGCAGGTGACGATGGGATGTGGGCTGTTAAGCAAGTGACAGCCAAAACAAATGAGACCTCACAGATCTGTAATTAGGTCTTTAATATTCAACCAAATGTCACAGCCAGCGTCTACACAGATCTTTTCATTTAATAAGAAGTGCCTGCTCCGTTATGAGAACAAAAAGGCACAAAGGATTTCTGAATTAAAGAATTAAAAAGAGCCATAATACTTGCTTGAAGGGAAAGCATGATCGTTTCCTAGACTATAAGGCATCTAAAAGCAGTCCCTGAAATGGAAATGTTTTCTTAGACCAGTTTATAGGTCAATGAGAAGCCGTTCCCAAGGGATGACAAAAAGCACAGGGCCTTCCCGACAGATTTCATGCACTGGGCCTTCTTCACTTCCAAAACTCTAGTACTGGGAACAAACAAATGTGAAATATGTGTTATTTACATAAAGTATTACTGGAATATGCATCCAGATGAAAAAGCCAAAACGAAGCCATTCATTTGGATTAACTGCCTTTTTTAAGAAGTTCTGGCCAGGAGACTGACATGGGTAGGATTCAACCTAGCAAATCTGAGCTGGTCGTCTAGATGCTTTTTATAGGCAAAGGCAGCACTTCCAGGGTACTACTCATCTCATCCTTTAACAGGCATATAAAGTGCTGCTTCTCTCCATTGGACTGACTGCAAAGAGACATCGGGGTGGAGAACTCTCCTGTCGACATCTACATTGCAAACATCTAGAGCTCGACTAGATGTATCTCTACTCACCTATGACAAGGAATAGGGAAAAAAGAAGGGCTTGGGACGAGAAGAGTAGCAATAGATCATGTTGCAGAGTGAGCCCTGAGGATGAGCTGGTTTTGGAGGGACAGATTTGTACGGCTGTTCCCACAATGAAGCCGATACATCCTGCTGGGACCAGACCAGCAGACACAGCACCACGTGGCTGCCTCCAGCCTGGGACATCACAGCAGTACTGGTTTGGCTGGACAGTGCTAAAATTAGCACTTCATTCCCACCAAGAGCCCATGTATTGGCTGTCCTCTCCCATGTGGCAGAGCACTTTGCCCTCTTCCACGGAAGCAAAAGATTTTGCTCCGACCCTCTGAATGAGTGGTCTCCCTACAGCCTTATCTTAAAGACACAGGCATGCAGTGAGTAGAAAAGGTTCAGCAAGGGACACCACCAAAAGCTTTGCTTTTTAATGATTAAGGGATTCAGGCATGACATTTCCTACTCCCAGTTCCATTTCGTCCCTTTCAAATTAAGGACTGGATTGAATCACTGGCTTATTTTTACAGGCATTTAATCATAACGAAAAGTAAACAAAAAAAACCTGGCGACGAGACAAGCTCTGCAGCCTGCCTTCTTCCTTGCGCTGCTACAACTCATTACAAGACAGTTCAGTTCAGCTGTGAAAATGCCAGTATCTATCCTGATACAATGCAGAAAACCACGATGCATCACCAGCTTTCTGGACAGCAGTGAGAACTATTCCAAATTTAAGACAAGCACAAGATGCAATTGTCCTTACAATTACAAGTAGCTACAGGAAAATATTAGCAGACACCATTTAAAAAAAAAGCTCTTATTGCCCTCATCCTACCAAAGGTCTTAGAATTACCCTGTTACCCAATTCTGAATATGCAGTGTTTTAAAAACACAGCATTACTGCTTATCTGTTGCCCGAGTCCAAATTATTTTTTTTCCTAAAAAGGGCCTGAGAAGCCAAACAAATCAGCATCTTTAAGTTTCTGCTGTACGCTGGAAAGGATTTGAAGTTCAGGATAAACACAGTTTGTCACATGACAGGAAAAAAAAGGAAGTAGAATAATAAAATGTAACAGCATCTTCCTGGGAGGATCAGTGTTTTTGCATCATGTTCTTGCTAGTTCCTAGTTTCAAGCTGTGGATTTTACATAATAAATTTAGCATGGTCATTCTTACTAACTTACGCTGGGAATAATGAATTCAATTCAATCAAATAACTACATATTGTTGTCATTGAACAAAACCCTGATGGCATAAAAGGACCTAAAAATAATACTTTGATGATATTTTAGGAATTTCTAACACTAAGGGTTTGAAAAGGGAAAGGACCAGAGACAGGGGAGATGATTTATGAGCATGTCATCTAATGAAATTAAAATTAAGGAGTATCTGTGAAATGGAGCTGAACCCCAAAATATAAAATGCAAGAGAAAAAAAAATATTTTACACCTATGATACTGAATTTTGGAAGGCAGATAAACTTTTCCCCACTTTCTCCCCTTAAGCTGTCCTGGGGAAGCACTTGAAGCCATCGCATGAGGAGTCCTCAACTGGCAAAGGAAACAGTACATTAATAAATACTGACCGAAACCAGCTCCGTCATCTGTGCCACACACCCAGGCAGACCCTTCCGGCAGGCCACTGCTAGAGAAATCATAAGCACATTACACACTTCGAGCCCTTCCAAGCAACCCTTTCTCTGCTGCCCTTCTTTTCACCTTCCTTATGGCAGTGCAGGCAAGAGGAAGGAGAGGCTGAACCTAGCATCGATATGTACGTCACTTCTTACATAGGCATGCAGCATCGCCCTTGGCTCTGCCCTGCTTCAGCAGTACAAACACCAGATATTGGTACCTTTTTTACTGGTGAGGTAGCTTTACAGTCATATATAAGATTAACCAGCTCTTAAAAAAAAAATCACCATTCACTTCTGGAGACAGAGTGATATCAAACTCCACTAGGAACAAAAAATGAGGCTGTTATTGGAAAGAGAGCTGCACACAGCTGCTGGGTGAAATCCTGAGGGTGCACGGCATAGAACCAGGCTGTCGGTGACAGCAGTTTTCAGCGTACCCTCTGTGGAATTGGTTAAAAATGTTCAAATCACAGAGCTAATTCAGCTTCAAAATGCGACATGTTTTTTTTCTGCAAGTATTTCCATGAAATACTTTCCTGTTCTCCATCCAGTTCTCCATCTGCATGGCAAAAGAGGTTGCTGTGAATATCACTGAGCAGTCATAACTAACTTTCGCTTTCTAGCTCCCCTCTCCTCAAAATTTGTCCTATCAAGTAAGTGATTATTTGGCCTCAAGCTGATTGAAAAGGCCTGTACTTAAATATTCAGGACTCCTAGAAGAGTCTAAGAATTAAGGGAGGAACTAACATCAGCCTGGCCTCAGTGGAAAGTGACCTCTGCGGGATGGTAGCACCAAAGGGTAAAAGCTCTGATGCCAAACATAACAAATCTCTTCCTCCCCAATAATAACTTAATAAAATAAATTAAATAAAACCTGAGCAGCATTAAACAAATATCAAGTGAAAAGACAATCCCCACTGTGTAAGACACAGATCAGCGTACTGTTTGCAGTATGAACCCTCTAATGAAAAAGCACACTTCTCATACTGCAGATCCTAAATATCTATCACTTCCAAGCAAGCCTTCTTGACTTCAGTCGCTTTTAGAGGACCAGAAATGACTGTTATTGGTGTGCTACACTCCCATTACCAAGAATGAACATCCTCTGATCCGTTCTGTATCTGGGTGGTGAAAACTTCTATTTTTTTACGTGTTTCTTTAGCCAGGAAAGCTCATCTGGATGCTCCATTTTTTTCCTCTCACCCTTCACTGATTTCTGCTGCAATCTTCCTAGAAATTAAGGAAGATTAGAAACATTTTAACTGTACTGGAAGATCTCCATTATTTTTCTTTAATACAAAAGAGTCATTAAAAGAGATAATTGCAATCTGCAAAGAAAGATGTAAATCTAGGACTGTTCAGCATCCTAATGAAAATGGAATCCCAAAGGCGTATGTTACATGCTCCTAAAACAGGCTCCCTCTGTTTTAGGGGGGGAAAAAAACCCAAAACCATACCAATCACAGCATTTTGCAGTTACTACAGAATTAAACAAAAGGGCCACCGCAGCTGCAAGCAGCTGAAACAAAGCATTCAGCCATACATGACAGCTAAACTCAAGCTCATCCTTCTTTCTTCCTGTTATTAAAATGCAATGCACATGAGAAATATTTTGTCTGCTTCAGAAAGTTAATAATAGTCAATTTCAAATTTATAAGCACTAATAAGGCAACACATCCAGTTTATCCTCCTGTTCACCATTAGCGTTGATGAGATCTACAAATGGGAGATAAGAAAAAAACCACAGATGTAATAAAGTAAAAACCAGTGACTCACCTTGGGTACCACAAGACCTTGTGGGGAGGAAAAAGGACGAAGCTTAATGCCATTGCTAGACAAGCCTTCTCAGTACCTTCTGCTATTTAATGTATGAGACATTGCAAAGCAAGATTATTCTTTATTTTCCTATACAGGAGATACTGCTGTAGCCACAAATGAAGGAAAGGGCATAGGGCATAAGAAGGTGGGGTACAATTTTAGTAAGAATTGGTGCAGGAATGTGACACAATACATAAACAAGCCATCTAACCTTTTTGTAATAAATTGTAACAAACTGTTATAGCTAGCCTGCACAACAGTGCTAGCAAGAGTGTATTTTTCCACTTGTAATGAGCATTATTATTGCATGCATTTACACAAGGTGGATTCAGACCCTTTTCTCAATGCATTCAATATTTGGCAAGTGTATTATTCAATAGCTTTCTAACAGTATGATATGCACAATATCTCACAATATACAGAAATACTTCAGATATTGATGAAGTAACCTCCCTAAAATCCTTTGTGCTGCTGCTGGAGTCAAAGACAACGTTTCCTCATTACTTCGCTGCAGCCAGTTCTGAAAGCCTGCTGGAGCGACCACCTCCCTGACACAGCGTCCCCGTGGGTTTATTGCAGGGAGGTCAGACTGCACGTTGGAGGTCCACCTGAAGCACCTCATTCCTGCCTCTACAGGAGACTTGGGCTTTTTGTTCAAGACAAAATTCACACACTTTCCATGGACTCCACTTTCCATGGACTGTATTTCAACTTGTTTTAGCAATCTGTGCAGTGCTGCGAAGCGTACCCTGCGGCACTCTCCAGAGAGCCTACCCAGGCTTTTTTTGCCAGCTACAGAATAACATAACTTTTCTGAACCCAAGAGGAAAGATCAGAACTCCATCAAAATATGAAGAAGGGAGATGCTAAGTCTAGAGAGGCCCTTCAGGTGCAAATCTAAGACTTGGAAGGATTAGTTTGAGTTAGGACTGCAGTATTTATATGCCACTGTACTGCATTAAAATCATAAATATTATCATCTGTAAGACTCATACTGACAGCCCACTAAGAACATGGCTGCCTGAGGTCTCCAGGCCTTTCGACTTCTGCTCTGCTCTGCAGAGCACCCGATGATCTGAGAGGTGCTGGCAGCCGTGCTCCTGACAACTTCAAAAAACCAGGCAGCTGCTCCCCGTGAGCTCACACCTCTACCCTCTTCGATGGATGGAAAGCTGCTCCTGGAAGACCCCTTTTAAATAGACAACCATCTCCGGGGAGTGCAAAGGACAATGGGGATGAAATTAAAAAGGAGTTGTAGAGAGGTTAAGAATCAAGTTTTCTCAGGAGGACAGATCTTGCTGCTTGATGCCCATTTGCGTTTACACCCCTCACCAGTATCTCTGCTTCCTTGGTTAACAACACGTACTGCTCTGAGCCGTCACTCTGAAGAGATGCACCACATCATACTGACCTTCCTGAACAGCTCTGCCGATTAAAAGCTTCAAGTGAGAAGTGTTGCATAATTTTAGCTTTTAATTCTCAGGATAAAAATGGGAGTTTAAGCAGTAAGAAGTCTCAGAAAATCCTGAGTAAAGGGTTTAGCTGTCATTTACCTTTAGCATACCAGGTGCTTCACAGCTCTGATCATACAAACAGGTAGGCAAATGTCCATTTGTGATCCTAATTTTCCCTTCAAAAGTGATGGGACTGCTCTCATGCACGCATGTCTGTCTGAAGTTCATGGTATACACGCTCCAAGGGTGAGACAGCTGGTTTCATTCCAGTGAGGATTTCAATAATTAAATTAGAATCAGCAAACTTGTATAATGCCCAGTTTAAAACAGTGACGTTCAGTCCCATATTTCTAAGAGCACAAATACACTACAAAGTTAAGTATTGTCAACTCTTAAGAGTTGACAAAATACCTAGCTTAAATACTCATGTGCATGCATGCATATGCATACCGATGCACACACACATACACAGCGCAAAATATAAAAGCCCTAAGTTTAACAGATACAACATAAGCAGCACAACCTAAGTATACCACTGAAGGCAACAGCAAGCTGAAGGACGGGTGGTGGTGCAGTTGGCTGCCGGACGAGTGTGACTGGGGAGAGGGTGGCTCTGGTGCCCATGGGGGATGTGCTGCCAGGCAGCCTGGCTCTAGCCCTGATGCACAGAGGCAACAGGAGACCCAGGTGAGCAAGTCACAGTCATCATGTGCAGAGGCAGAGGTAGCAGCTACGCCTGCTATGGTATGCCAGGGATTTTGCTCTCAAACCAAAATCCCAACAAACACTCAGAGCATCACCAAGCCTGATGGCGAAGGAAGGACTGCAGGAATCGGAACCGCTTGTAAACCCATCTCGCTGCACATACAAGAGCCACCGCTGCCCACCACACCACCGCTGAATGCCACACTGCCAAACACCACGGCAGCGGCGGCAGCTAATGAGGGCACCTTTGCATAAGCCTCAGCCATGCGGACGCAGCATTGGGCCATAATAAAAAAACAAACAAACCAAAACACATGTTTCCCCCCCTGCCAATCCCAAATTTCTACTCTCCCCAACAACATTAGCAACTGAATCTTTCCCACTCAACTTTTTAGTTGTCTGCCAAGAGGACAGGGAGACCGAATCGCATCCACCATTCATCCTGATTATGCCAAAGAGGCTCAGCAACCCACCAGCCTGACTGAAGGCAGCTTTTGCAGCACGGCAGAAGTAGTATGAGGTTTAAAAAAAAAGTTACATGCATCTCAGTATTTTTCACCAGAATTTGGGGGAGAATGGGAACAAAATAAAGCAACACTGAAATAAAGGCAAAACCATGCATGAGGCCAGTAAGAAACTCCTTTCTAAAAACTAAAAAAAACCCAAAAAACACTTCAATCCTGCAGACATTTTACAAAAGCAGAAACACTTCTGATGAAAAATATATTGCAAGTAATTTGCCTTGCTCTGCTCGTGCCACTCTAACAAAACATAGTTCTTGTTGACAACACCTTCTTTCTACAGGCCTGGTGTTTTTCTGTGAGGAAAGAAGATGGGCTGAGAAGCTCAGATTTCTTCTACGTCTTGAACTCAGGAGTAATACCCTTTGTTTGCTCCTCACCCTTGCTCCTCTTCTTCCACCCCCCCAGATAACCTACCCGTACTTCAACAGGAAAGCAAGGAGGAGTGGGAACATCTCTGCAATTGTGGTCTTTTCTAAGTGTATTTATTTTTTTCCCAGCGTGTTTATTTTTAACTGCTTTAAACACTCAGCAAAATCACGTAATTGCTCCCAGCCCCGGCCTCACGGCGGAGGCACCTCTCAGGGCGGCAAGGCCGGGCTGGCAGCGTGCACAGCCGCAGCAGGGCTGAGCATTCACAGGCCTTGCTCGGTGTGGGACGGCGTCTCCCGCACCCCTCGCTGTGGCAGCGAGAGCTGCGCCCGCATCTGGGACAGTGGCAGATGCTTCTGCACAGAAATGCCTGAAGAGGGAAGTCCTAGGTTCGCCTCCGTGTTTGCTCGAAGAGGGAAGTCCCACGTTTGCTGCGCTGACAGGCGTTTTGTGGCCGGTATCTTTTCCAGCTGGAAAGTCGGCGTTGAGGGCAGAAGGACACCATACCTGCAGTGGCTTCTGTCAGAGATGTCACCTGTGCTTTTTTCCTTTGGGTCCCAGTATACACTGGGAGATTCTCCTACCCTCACCACGGTCCCCTTCTCCATCACACAAGTTTTTTGCCATCTCAAAGGCTGGCACCTCTTTAATAACACGTGAGCACTTAACGTTGGGCTTTCACAGGGGCATTTACAGGAGTCAAAACTCAAACTATGCAAGTTAGGAATAGAAACAAAAAAAGGGAGAGAGACTTTCCCCAAGAGCAAACTGCGTGCCAGCCCACTGAAGTGGTCTCTCCAGGTTAAAGCCGAGCTGCGCCTCTGTTTTTCATCCCACTTAAACTCGTCACTGCCTTGGTTTCTAGCCTTCTAGGATCACACTGGGTATGTTAGCTGATGCACTCTAAGGGACTTTTTGCCGGCATCCTACTATTAATAGAGCAATTTGCTTCCCCTGCAGAATGTCTCTGCTTGAAAGCCCCTCACCGGGGAGCCACCTTAGGACGGAGCACACACCACCTCGGTGCTCTGCAGCCTTCTCCTCACGCTGCAACCCCACCAAAATTACCCTCCCCAAAATGACCAGGTCAGAGCTCTTTCCTGCTGTCATTGCTACACCCGTCTGCAGAGAGAGAAATGAAAAAAAAAAAACATTAAATCTTGCAGCTGGGCTTGCTGGAAAGCTAGAAACCAGCATCTCTACTGGAACTGAGTTGCAGTCTCCAGAACAGGTGTAGTTACATTCACACTACATGGAAAAAAAAAAATCCAAAATAAAACCTCCAAAAGATGAGTTGCATTAGCCCAAAAGCATAGGTTTTGTAAATGGAAAAGCTCAAAAAAATCTCATTTTTCTTGAAAAATGCCTCCATTTTCTCAAGAACTTTTCCCAGTGCCCTGCAGCATTTGGCAGAAGGTTCTCAGAAACAGCAAGGGGCACCTCAGAGCATGAGGATGGCCGGAGATGGTGACCTTTTCCCTCCCACCATGCAAAACACCCTTCTAGCTCTATGACACGTGGTCGCAGCAGTGTCACATTTTTCTCCAACAAAAGACAAAACTAAAGACAGTTCAGATACCACGTAGGCCAAGAAAAAGGTGACATTTCTAAGCTGAACGAGACTTTAAAAGATGTACTCCAATTTTTTTCCAAAATGTTTTAGCTTTGACAGACATTTAAAGGTTTCTCTTTTGCTTCCCAGGTTGTGACCACCCCCGACTGAACTGTGGGAAGTTTCCCCTTCCCCAAAGGATGGGAACCAAAAAAGAAAGCAGAAGGCTAGCTTTCTCCAAGAGATCTTTTCAAAGTCCTCTTTGCTATTCAGAAAGCCACACTTCACGCTGATGACAGGCACAGGTACGGGTTACTACAGGTTGCCTTACGCTACAAATATCCCCTGATTTTAGTGGGATATTCTTTTTAAAAAACCAGCATTTTCTACAGTGGCTTGTAATCTCAGAGTCTACAAAATTTAAAATACAATGAGTATCTCTTCTCAGGCCGTTCTGTGTTTATTAGGAAGGAGGATAAAATATACAGTCTATAAATTCAAGTCAGCATTAGTATGCGCTTTGCTACTGTTCTCGTGATCTTTCACTGGACAGCGTATTCCTGAATTAAATACTATTTTTAAAAGGAACCTGTTGTTCTCTTTAAAATGTCATGCATTCTTTTAATGCCATATACCAACACTGAACAATGAAAACCATTTTACCCTTCTGGAACTCATACTTTGAAAATTTAGTTCTACAAAAAGAAAGCATTTGAAAAAAATTGTTTCATCAGAGGTTTTGAATTCTAATAGGTTCACAGTGTTCACCTACCCTATTTGTGGGCTATAGGTACCGCAGGAACATGTTCCTGTGAACAGATAACACATTTCCACTGGAAAGCTTGTCCATTAGAAAGAGATTATCTGATGAATAAAAATGTTCCACAATTATACTGTAATTAAGTAAAAACTTAAAAATTATTATGACTTGCCTGTATCAAAATGGTTTAATTTTATCAAAATAAAACACAGTTAAAAACATATTTTCTCTTGAAATTTTTGATTTTTAACTTTTGATACCATTTAAAGGAAAAGAAGTGCTACAGAAAGCACATTTCAGATTTCTGGCAGCTAGAAAGGCAACCCTGCTTTAAACATGTCAAGTTACAGGCACCCACTGTATCCTTTCATCAGACATTAAAATTTGTACATACTCACTGAAAATTTGGTCCCTGCCTCTAGTATAAAGTTTTCCAGCTTCTAGTAAATCAATTCATTGTGCTTTTTTTCAGACAAGTTAAAAGTCAAGGTCTATCAGAGATCTTTTCCCCAACCACTTGCAAAGATGTGATCACAGCAGTGAGTTTAGTCTCTTACTAGCCAGACTAACAATGCAAATAAGGAGATGCCGTGGAGCAGAGGTGTTAACCGGACACAGAGTAGAGTGTCCATATTGCCACCAACATTTCTGCTCTATTCCTCTAACTCTCTAGAATTTACTTTCACAGTTAAGTTCCAAAAGCCTATAGCAATACTAGATTTGCTACACAGGGTACCCATCCCGCTTTGCAGCTTAGGTAGTCTACCCACCCAGACCGAGCAGCAAGTGGTGTCATACAAGGATGGCAAGACCACCATACATTTCAAATGAAAGAGATGACCTCACTTGGGTCAAAGCTACAGAGAACTGGACCCATCTGGGGATACCTGCTTTGGTGGCATAATGGATCTGAATTGCAACTGTGCAACTGCTTGCTTGTCTTTTATTTTAGCAGCTCAACAGGAGGAAAATAAAATGTAGCTTTTTTTTTAAAATACTTCAAACTTTTCTCATTGAAGTTAAAATGAAAAGCAATCCATAGTTTTTCTGCAAGTGAAAGAAAATATTTAAATTTGCACTGAAATGGCTATTCCCCGGGCATGTTTTCTAACAGCACAGGAAAGGGAGGGCAGCAGCTGTGGTTATGGCAAGGTGCTAAGCTGTTCTAAGTTATAAGTTGTTATAAGTACGTAAATAACCATCTGGGCCAGGTCTGGATCCAGGGCAAGCGCCCTAACCACCAGCGCGTTGGCACTCTCACCCTTTATTCCTTGGGCTCAACAAACATGTAGGTCTTTTATTTTATTGTTTTAAAGGAACAAGATCAAAAGGAGAGATAAGGAGTAATATACCCAAAAATATCCTTTGCAGATCACATTACTCACTTAAGAGATGACTGATGTGGCTTCAAGTCCTCTTGGCCTTGAACCCATTCTTCATTATCATCTGTGAGCACCCGCATCACAGGGTAATCGGTAAAGGCGGAACAATTACCACATTAGCCTGAAACTTTTTTCCACCCAAACCTATTCATCCAATCATCCCAAATTTCCAAATAGTTTCAGGATTACAGAAACCACTTTTTTTTTTTTGGCAAACTATTTTCCAAAAAAACCAAGTTCAACTCAGTTCTTAATGAAAAGTTGGAATGGCTGGTTCAATATCCTCTATAAACTGAAAAGTACATTTTTGATGGTTTATGCGGATCCACAAAGAATGTTAAAGTCCATAAAACCCACTTTCAGGCCAGATGTAAGGTATTCTGCTCCTTGCTAAGGAACAAAATGAAACAAATGACCAAGGAATTTAATGTATTTAAAGTTTTTGAATTTTTTTTAGGGATTCCCTTCCTAGGCAGAATTAAGGGCTTGAGCACATGGTTCATTACAAGAGTTAACAAGTTACTGTGTGTCAGCTGATCTGCAGTAACTTCTTCATACATATGCTTAGATGTAGATAAATGCAAAGTAATATGACTTAAATCATCGTAAACTAAATTGAATTACTTTGTATTTGCCATAGGCAAGAAACATGAGCACAGACTCTTACAAACAGCTTCTTTACTAAAATACAGTAAACTACTAAGCAGTAGTAATATCATTATGCAACTGACACCCAATCTATCCATTGCAACTCCCCCAAACTCATTGCTTCATTGAGTTTTAATTGCTTTTCTGGACAGTAAATGCAATATTTAAAAGCTATAATGCTTGTAATTTATTTCTCTTCCCTCACCACATTACTGATATATACTACAAAATTTCACTGGAGTTTAACAAAATTTGTCCTTTGCTATTAAAGAAAAGTGTTTAATGTTACAAAGCATGCAATTACAAAGTCCCCAGGAAAATTTTCAGTTAGCAAGATGACTATAAATACGGAAATCTCATTACAAAGAGCTGTTTGAAACTTATACCAACCAGATTATGACAAAAACTGCTAAATGCTAATTCCATTCATACCCTATTTTTAGGAAGAATGCTAGTCTTGCAAAAGATACCAGTTACTCTAACTTCAGTCTTGCAAATGCCTTTATGTGGAAAAAAAAACCACTAAGGAGGGTTTAAACTTTGCTTCTAAGCAGGTAACAATATAGGAAAAGATGGAATGAAAAAGAAAAGGGAACATGTTGAAATTATTAATGCAAAATGGTCATAGAGCATTGCCAGAAAAACAAACAGTATAAATTGAAAGATTGTTTTTAAAGGCTGGATTCTCTACCCCGTTACAAAATTGAGTGTTTTCTTTTCTGGTGGATAAGGAACATTTATAAGAAACAGCCCTCCCATACACTGCAGCATGGCAGTCAAAAGCAGAACAGGTCTTGAGGAGCAGAGGAAGCCGTCTCCTCTGAAGGATCTCAAAGAAGACTGGATAAAGCACACATGGATGTTACTTTGTTCATCTGTGAATATTCACACACAAACATAAATACTTCGCAAAGTTTGCCAGTTCTAATGACTGCTTCAAGTTCCCGAGAGTCCAAACTGTACAGCAAAGTTGTCCTCTCTGGCAGGTGTTGCAGATTTCTTATTTCATGTTCTACATGAAACATCAGCAGCAGAGTTACTACTCACAGGAAATCTTTCTGCAAAGGCAATCATGTCACCAACGTTCATAATTTTATCACTACTCAGGCAATATTTGGTGTTTTAGTCTTAATTGGTTGCAGTCTTAATATCGGGAGTAATGTGAATATGCCATTATGGAAAAAGTTCTATGTTAGCTACTTCAGAGAAAATATGAAAAAAAAAAAAAAGCTATTGGTTCCGTATCAAAAGTAAAATAAATGCTTTCCTTCCTTGCTTTTAGATTTCAATTTTCAAAGCCTAATGCACAACTGTAAAGTACACAAGGCTGCTAAAAATTAAGCCCAAGCACTTACACACTTCGACCCAGGAGCTTATTATTGGATACAGAGGTTACCTGTGAAGGAGACGTAGCTTTTGCTCTACCAGAGGAAAATGTTCATACTCAGAAGGGTCAGAAGGGTCTGAATATGCTTCCTTCCCTTAAAGCCCTACATGCTGATGGGGCTGTGTATGGGTCCGCAGAGGGGATCGCTTGGCAGGAAGCAGCCCCTCATGCGTGGTCTGATTCAGGATGCATTAATGCTCCTTAGAGTTAAATCTCAGAGCTTGGGGCCACAAAAGAAACTTAAATGCAAGATGTTAACAAAAAGTTAGATTTTTACATTAACAGGATCCACATAATGCATTTGCTATGAAAATAAATCTCTTCAAGTGAACCAAAAAATGCCCTTATTTCTAATAATAGGAGAGAAAATTACAGTTGGCAAACTCAAAAGACAATTAAGCCAGTGTTCCAGAGAACTCCCGATCACTGCCAAAACAAATATTCAGATAAAAGAACAGAGCTTCCACTCCCTGCTTCCTTATTAATTGTGTTTTCTTCTCTGGCCATTACAAATAGGTTTGTAAAATAAACTCCAAAAATATATGGGTCTCTGTTTTTTGATTTGCACTTGATTGTTGTTTCTGAGGATGCTACCCACTGCTGAAGAAGAAAGGACTACACTAATATTCACTCTATAAATAATGTAATAAAAAATAAAAGCCACTGCACAGCAAGGTTAAATGAGGACAATGTGGGAAATTCATGGTATAAGGGACTGCGAGGCCTCTCACTTGGCTTTCCAAGTGCAGGATATTCATTTCGTTTTATTAGCTGATTAACGAGGTGTGTGGCAATTCATCTGGAGCTACTAAGGTCCTTTGATCCACCCTTCTCGCAAGTGCTCCCCCTAACAGACAAAAAAAGTTCTTTGTGGCTAAAATCCCCCAGCATCCAGTGGGAGGATGCTGCTGCAGGCCAGGCTGGAGACCGGGGGCACAGCCACCTCGCGCCGGGGGAGAGGTCCAACCGCCCCGTCCACCCCGCAGGACCAACCACTCGCCCTCCCGGGGCAGCCCAAGGGGCCGTCCCCCGCCCGCCAGGCCTGACTGAGGGCACACAGCTCCTGCCAAAGCACACATGAGCTGGCAGTGTGCTTTCTGCACGTCGACCTGTGTTTCTGTAAGGCTCTGAGGAGTCTCACCACTCCGTGTCCTGATGGGACAGGCAGCTGTTGCATGGGTATTCCTGAACATGTATGCTCACTTTGGGGAAGCCCTCAACCTGCAAAAGCCCTCTTTACCCTTGCACGCACAGGTATCTATAGCTTCAATACAAGCAATTCAAAGTTTTTTTTTTTCCCAGAGAAAGCATGGCCTCAGACCTATGTATGACTTGTACAGTTCAAGCCTAAAGATCTCAAATGCTACAACTCTTCAGTTTGCTCTTGGGTGCCGAAAAAAACTCTCCACCTTGTGCCATAAGGGAGACAGCTGCGGAGCGCACTGGACCAACCATCCGTTATGATTGCCAGCAGAAGTGGGAAGCTGGACCCGATGACCCAAGGGTCCCTCGAATCTATAGGCTACAAAGGCCAAGGTTAAGCTTCCTATGGTAGGGTAGGGTATACCATCCTGGCTGTGTGCAGCTGAAAGTGGGTACCTTGGTGTTTGCAGCTTTAGAATGATACTGAATAGTACAATCTAAAGCAGACACTCTTGAAAGCAGGGAATGTCACAAAAGAGGCAATTTTTCATCAGTGTTCTCTCTTCTGCCATCTTCACTTTAGACCAAAACCTTAGAAGCTGCCCTTATCTTGTGGCTTTGGAAGCCAGCTCCAAGCAACAGGGAACAGACGACGATTTGAATCCGGGGGGAGCAGGGCAGGAAAGAGGCAGGAAAAGTGGTGTGATAAGAGGTAGGAGAGAGCAGCTTTCATCTTGATCAAGAGGAGAGTACAGTGTCTCTGGAGAGCAGCTGGGATCTCCATCTGTACCGAAAAACTGGAGACATGACAGTTTCACAACTATGGTCTCGGAGACGGTTTGAGGCAGTCCTCTATGCCAGCTGAGCATCAGAGCAACTGCCGACGAGCTTTACAGTCAAATATCATCCAGAACTGAATTCTGTTTTCTCGTGCAGTGAGCGTGCTTCTGCTTTTGTAATCAAGAACCTAAATTTTCTAGAATAATCCTACCTTACTTTAATCTTCTTCCTCCCTAGTAACAGCGCGATCTCAGAGGAATCAGAGGCACTGAAACACTCAGCTCATCGGGGAGCGTGCATACATTTTGGGAGGGGCCCAGCGGCCTAAGCGTAACCATTTAGTGCCACTTCAAACGCACTTTAGGGTCTCTGAGGCTTCCCAGGGAGCTAGCAGAGTGACACAGGCCCTGTGCTGGACTGCCAACAGGTGGGACGGCCAAGGTCACCTCAACTGGCACCAAACACCTATGCACCCCAACTGTCCCTCTCAGTGCCAGGGTCACCCAAGAAATTAATTTGAATTCCCAGAACATGAATATGCATTTTTCTCTACCAAACTGGAAAGGGCATTTTAAGAATAAAAATCTACCTATGGCAGGTCTAAACCTACGCCCTTTTGCCAAACAGCAGCTGGTGGGGAAACACCTTATGAGTTAAAGTTTACCTATAAGCATCATTATGAAGCTGTTCAGTAAGATGGAAGCAAAAAAAGGGTAACCCCAGTGGCATCCTGAAGGACAGGGCTCTTCCAAGGAGCAAGGACTGCTGCTGCTCCTGGCTCGTCTGGAAGGTGACACTCACCGCAGCTTGCTCTGCCGGTGAGCTTTTGAGCCCATTAACTGGAAGCTGATGCTGCTGTTAACGGTTAAACTCAAAGCTAAGGTTTACGGATGCCTAGGTTTAATGGCATTTCCCACTCCCAATGCCACCGTGCGTGGCACTGACCGGCCTGTCACAGTTACTACATGAATCATTTTAAGTACAAGCTGTGCACGGGTGTCAAACTGGTAACTTTCTGTTAAGAAATCAAACATACAGAGTAAAACAATAAAGGGACATGTTTATCTTTATGTTAAAGATTTACATAAAATAATGAATAAAAAGCAAATGCATTAGTTGAATTTTCTAAGAAGTGCATCTTATGCTGTGTTTTCTAATAGTAAGTAATAGGGGATAAAATGAAGCTGACAGGAAACAGTGCTAACAGCCCTTTTCAAACAGAAATTTCATTTACTCAGTCCTGGCCTGTGTCAGATTAAATTCTTTTCTTAAATGATGTTGAAAATGACCTTTTCCAGAGTGATTAAGACACCAAAGGAAGCAGTCTGAGGAAAAGGAAAGAAATATCAAATAAGTGAAGAGGGCAGGTGTAGATGAAATGGAGGAGTTCCTCCGCACTAACGTTTCCAGACTGCAGCAGCGATCAGCCATGCTGGTGTTGGCTTTCTCTGATTTTATGTCTTCCCTGGGTGGTGAAGGTGGGGAGAGGGGAAGGCTACGCTGCGCCTCCGGGGAGAGGCTAGTGCTGCTCTCTTTTTCAGCTTGTAGAGTATTTCCCGCAATTCCCACCATCACTTCCTTGAGGCACAGGGTAACATTTTCCTTAGGAAATCACCTCTGCATCAAACAGGTGCCTCTTCCACTGAAGTCAGTTAACTCGTATTCCCTTGACAATGTACAGAGCAGCATGAGGCAACACCTATTAATCTGTCCCCGAGAAGGCAAAAATATCTCTAATTCTGGTCTGGGTTTCTTTGGTAAGATCCCTGTGCTTGTCAAAGTCACATGGACCAGAAGCCTCACTCTCCATGGGATGACGTCCTTGCGGGAGGCTCCAAGCAGCTCTGTGCTGCCACAAGCGATCAATCCCCCTTTTTTTGCCAAGGTCTCTGCACCAGGAGCACTGGGCGCATCTTCAGAAGAGAGTTAACGCTTGACCACCTTGTTCTTCGGCTCAGATGTGGGGCTCAGCACCTTTTTTGGTTCAGGCTGCCTACCTACCCCTGCCACCCTGGGGCTTTCCCCACAACCAACACCCTCCTAAGGCAGTAGCTGCTCACCCAGGGGGGCTGCAAGGCTGGACTGCCAAACCGGTGGGGCCAGGCTTGAGTACAACAAGGTAAAGCTGCTTCCTCGAGACTTTCCAGTTCACGTCATGTATGCACAAATGTAGTCGCAGCATCAAAATATTTTGCCTCTCCATTTTCGTACCGCTGAAACACTTGTGTCAATGCACAAGCAGTTCCAAAACAGCTGATGCGCTCCAAAATTTTCAAAATGCAAAGGAGTGCTTCCTCAACTCAACGCTTTAGTTTCAAAATGTTCTTTGCGTAAAGGGCAAAAAGACTCGAAAGGCAAAAAAACTCCACAAACGCCCTTGAAATCAATCTTCTCATTCAGCCTGAAATAAATGTATTTGTTAATTATCATCCAGGATTCACTGAAACAATTTTGTGGACTTGACCCCAAAGGCATTTTTAATGAGTTTCTGGACATGCCAACAAAGCAGCAACATCCCAAACTCACGTTCAACACTATTCATTTCCACTGCTGCTGGTGTGAGCTAGAGATGCTAAGATGTTATTTAAAAAACAGCGCAGCTACACTTACAAGCATTCCCAATGGTGCTTACAAAAAAGCACTACCAGAAACAATTGGAGTTACTAAATATATTCAGTAAAACTCGCAAAGCATGCAAACGCCAGCCTCGCAATGGCAAACGCCTGCTTAGTAACTGGATCCACTCTGAGATTGTCCTGGATGTCACTTGGTTTACAGGAAAGTGACATTCCTTAATGAGGCCCATCAGTGGAAGCGGGGGGAGGGGGGAGACGGGGAAGTGTTTTTTCATTTTATAATTATAATTTAATTTTGAGATGACCCTGATCATTTAATGACTCTTCCCATTTTGAAAACAGGATCCAGGAAGAGATGTGGCCAAAAAGAAGGAACTGTCGCATCCCGTCTCTGATAAGCTCCCAGCTGCTAAAAGCAGCGCCTGCCTGGTGGGAACCCCCTGTGCACCCCTGGACGGGCCGAGCCCCTCATATCCCTCATGCCTTGCGCTGCCGGCAGGGACACCAGGCCTGGGGACGCTTCCAGCCAGGGTGTGCTTGGGCTGTCTCTCTTGGTAGGTGCAGTGCCACTGAACCAAAGTACTCCAGAACGTGGCTTAGGACCATGAACCTTGACATGAAGCACAGAGGTCCATGAGGAATCGCAGGGCCACCAACAGCTGCCTGCTGAGGTGCACCAGGAGCAGATGGGGAACTGGCCTTCCACGTGGCCGTGCTCATCCCCACCTCTCTTCTACCCGGAGGTTGATTTCTACAAAACCGGTGGGAAATTCTCCCTCTCTGCCAAGTCTGGCGGACTTGCACAAAATCAGAAGTTATTCACGGGGGACAGCATAATTGCATGAGACTCACTCACACAGCAAAACAACCTAAAAATAAATACCTTTGGGTAGTTTCTATGTGTCCTTAGCTTTCAAGATATTTTCTGCAAGCTCCAACACACTATTTTTTCATTTTAGATGAGAGCTGCAATCCTCACATACATACATCCCCCAGCGAGCGGAAGCTTAAAACAAGCAAGCAACAGGGCAAGAGTCCCCTTAACTTTACAACAGGTGGCAATGGGGGTGGATGAGAGGGGACGATGCTGCACCGTGGAAAGGCCTTTTCCAGCAGCAGAGGTCCTGGAGGGGGAGCAAACGTGTAGGCAAGGCCACAGGAGCAGCGGGGGAAGCACCACCAGCACTGCCGACACAAGGCTGATGCGTCCAGCCTAAGTGACACCTGCACTGACAAGCTTCAGGTCTGCAGGTATAGGAATGGCTGGGGTATACGAACCTCTTCACCTGAAAAAAAGGCAGAGAAGCACCTATGTGGAATTTAAGAACCATCAGCCCCCAAAAAGGAGAAAAAAAAAGATGAAGAAATAGTTGAAAAGGCAAGGGGAAAAACCCCTGAAGCTGAAGCCAACACATTGCAAGATGAATGCATTTGCAGCCAAAGCCTGACTCTCCGCTCCTCAGTGAAAATCAGGAGAATTTATAATACTTTCAGGAGAATCAGTCCACCAGCCTGTGCTAAGGGCATCAAGCCCGAAGTTTTGCAATTCTTTATCTGCTGTTCGTAAATGACTCGTGATTTATTTCGCCAGAGAGGAGAAGACAGGCCAATCTAAAAATAAGTTTCGTGAACAAAACCACAGAATTACATTCAGATCTTCAGCACTTGACAATTTTTAGGCTGCGGTTCCAAACCATCTCTTTTTCCTTCAGCACAAAGAAGCAGCAAAATATTTTGCTGAAGCGAGGTCACGTAATACATACATTTGATAGATGTACATAAATACATCCATTTGTCCCTACCACTGGGTATGTTTAAAACACTATGTTTAGAATAACATCGGGATGCCTCATTTTCAACCGAGAAAATCCTAAATGATTAACATGGCAAAACATACTACTCATGACCCAAGCTTTCTCTTCCACCTCTGCCCCCTACCTAAATCAAGCAAATATGGTTACTTCTAGTTTCCTTCAGAGGTTGTGCCAAGAATTGAATAGTAATAGGCAAAGAGGTCTTTCTCTGTAGATTTTCATCAGAACAGTATACATTCAAGCACAATGGTGTGCTGTTATTTTTAAAGATTTCAAAAAAGAAAGCATCAGGGTTGTTCTATAATAAAACTTCCCACGAAACCTGGGTCTTTGTGCCGCAGTGTCATGCACTGTGTTAGTCAATGTGTGCTGCTAGGTCTCTCCTCCTAAAGAAACTCTATTTAACTTGCTCAAATGGCTATTTTAAATCTTTTAATCAGACAAAATAAAAAAAAATTTCTAAACTTCCACACCTCTGATTATAAGTTTGCCTTTAAAATCACCATACAGAAAGCCAATCTCTCCTGCTGTTCATGCACCCCCCGTCACCGTTGCTAGCACTGCCAATGTGACAAGAAACCCCAAATGCTTCCATGCTTTTCACACGTGCAGAGCTTTCATCCCTGAAGCATTTACAGCTTTAACAGAGGCAGGCTCCACACAAAAGACTGGAAAAAGGGGGTTCGATACAGCTTTTTCCATTTTCAGGCCAGTTTTCTAAGGGAACGAGACAGATGCCCTTTTTCCTGTGGACTCACCGGCCAGCATCAGCCACGTCCCACAGAAGAAGAGAGGTCTGATGGAGGAGGCGTTGGGTTCCCACAGACTCTGTAACACCCCTGGCTGGTGAGCAGAAGCCCAGAGGGAAGTGTCAGAGAGGGAAAAACCACAAAGCGAGTGCAGCACGAGTCCATGCCACCTGCTGGGCTGCCCATCAGCACACGTGTGCCAGCCAGGCGATCAAATGGGGATCTGCGGGGTAGGCTGCCTGTTCGCCCCATGGCTGAGGATGATGCTGGCAGTGTGGTACCTGCACAGGGGAGGAGGGGAGAAGCACTACCAGAAACGTCGGGGGACCGAGTGAAGCAGCTGAGGAGGAGGGCGGCAAAATTTAGGAAGTAACAGATTTTGTTAGCTTTTTTTATTTATAAATAAGATGTATATAATATATATAACAGAGCAAAGCCCTGCTGTTTTAGTCTTTGCCCCCACAGCTCTGCACACTGTAAACAGCCAATTAAGAAACAAAATCAAAGCTATTAAAGCACGTGGGTGTGGGTATATGTGTGCACCCCCAAGGAGCACAGTGATGGCACCAGCAACATCCAGTCTCATCAGGCATGCGGTGGTAGAAGAGTGTGGCTGTGTATATGTGTGAGCCAGAGAGACAGACGGACGCCCAGGAGCGGTGGGCTGGATTTGCTCATTAAAGTGAACCATTTGCTGACTCTCCACACTCGCAGTGCCACAAGCTCCCCACCCAAGCTGCCAGACCTTGTCTCCTATCAGCAGATGCTGTCCCTCTACTATTTCAGTTTATAAAGCACCAATCTAGAAAGTGTTATTTCTCCTACAAAGCAAAACCCTCCCGGGTACCTGCTTCGCCAGGCAGCACTCGCTCAGCAACAGCTTGCCTCTGTCACGTGTAGTCGAGAAAATATCTGACACCCCAAACCCTCCCTCCCTCTTCACTGTGTTCACTTCACTGCGTTTCAGGAGTTTTAATTGCAGCTGCACCCCAGGCCAGAGAGGCACCCCACGGCAGTGACGGCTGGCAGGACCCCCCAGTGTATTTCCACGTCCGTGTGAAGTCAGTCTCTCCCCAGAGGGTTTACAAATGAGCCCTATTCTCACAGAAGCCAAATGTTTCATTTTAGGCATTTTATCTATGTAAACCAAACAGATAACAAGGAGAGCAAAGACCTTTGAAATATTTATGAATAAATTAAAGTCCTAAAGCGTTCTACTGCACAGCGATAAGGAGCGAATTCTCACATAAGACGCCAAGGCATGCGCAGCAACTGATTTTATCCGAGTTCAAAAAGAGTAGGTTTGCATGCAGAGAAAGAAAGTAAGCAAAACTGAGCTGTGTACAGATTTAAAGACAGCTACTATGTGCCATGAAAGCAACATGCAATAAATTAATGTGACAGAGCATAAAGACTAAAACAATATGAAAGCTTTATCAGCCAAACCTAGAAACTATAAATACAGACTGACTTACTGATTGAATACTTTCTGATGGATGCACTATCATCTCAACCATTTATGACAGCAGTCCAAAGTCGTATATAAATACAAAATAGCACGTTCTTGTTCAATGTGGATGAAAATCATTCTCTTTTTTCCTCAATTGCAAAGGTGCTTATTTTTTCTCATAAACAGCACGTTTGGGGAAACCGGAATGCGAAAATAAATGGCTTCATTTTGTTGCTTTGGTGTACTTAGTTTAACGAAAATGAAGCATGACTTAGTGTGAAGGTCACTGTTCAGTGTGCACAACGGCAGAAAAATGAACACAGTGCTGGGACACACCGACAGGAACGGGGACTTGAAATAGGTTTGAAAAATAAGCCAGTGCAGTAGGATCACAGCAACACCAACATACCATGGAGGTCTGGATGGTGTCACCTCTCCAAATTTGTCACCATCTGAAGACAAGAAAGGAGAAAGGAGCAGACAGAGGCAATGCCATGGTTCAGTAACGTCAATCACCTGTTCAATACCTTTTCCCTGAATCAAGCCATATTTTCCTAACTTGCCTCTTTCACAGTGGTTTTTCAAACTTGAAAGCTGAAATTAAAGCAACCTCAGATGATGAAAAAGCAACTGAATAAATGCAACAGAAAATAAACTGCCCATCTCCATACACCGTAACTGCAGGGGCAGGTACTGCTGGGACACACGTATGTCTCCCCAGGTAATTCAGGTGCATCGGTCACTGAGGTACGCAGGCAACATTAAGTCTTTTGGCCAAATTCACAAGGGCATTGCAGGCACTTTGGACAGTGCACGGACATAACCTAGCCCTAAACTTAACTCTTTCACTTAGTAGGGAAGAAACTGAAATGTTGTATCCCTTACGTGTTACAGTCTTTGAACACTGTCCGAGAAACGGGGGGAAAAGAGGAATAGCACAATAAAGCAATGGTACCTTCTATTCTTAGCTATCTTTTCACCTACATTTTGCTAACCCATGTGTAGGAACAAAAAAAAAAACAAACTCAAAACCACTACCACCACCATTGCTAAAAACTGCTTCGGTAAAATGTTTTCCTCTCGGAACATGACAGTTCTTTGAGCATGAAACATTTCACTACAAATTGTCAAACCCATTCTCTTTCAGAAGAAATCAGCCTGTTTTCCCAGGCCCCTCTTACCTCTTCAAGAGCTCCTAGGCTGGCGGGCCAGCTGTGCACATGGGAGACCGAAAACCAGGCTCCCAGATCTCATGACAGCCTAAGGAGCCCCACTGATTCCTATTTAAAACTTGATACATGCCACTGCTGTAATTATTTAAAATTCATCCTGTGGGAGCACTGCCTCCAAAACTTGAAATGCCCCTTAGAAAATATTTTTCTTCCAGTGTACATTATTGCCATTTAGAGTGTCATTACAACACAGCACATCTGAAGACTGAGCATCGCAAAGTGAGGGCGTCTGTACTCAACTACAGTCCCTAATTTCAAGGCAGTCAGTTCTTGCAGAAGAACAATACTAATCTGGGCTGGTAATACTACATCACTTTTCAGCACGTGGGACTGCCTAGCAAACCACGAGGACATCTGCAGCGCATGTGTGTCTGGGCGAGAGGGCAGCGGTCCAGAAGCAACCCTAAAGCCTACAAAGATTTAGCAAAGAAGCATCAGGTTTTTGACTTGCCGCTGGCTTCAGTGAAGCTGATCAGTTGAAGATACTAGTCAGCGTGCAAGGCCAGTCATGCACACTTTTCTACCCGGGAAGCTAGGCAAATTTTGGAAGCCTACGATATGAGTTGCTGCCCTGATGGTCACCGATACTGGCCCTGCCTGTGCTGGCTCTTCTTTGGAAGCCGAACTGAGAGGCACATGAAGAGGAGCAAAGTGTCCCCTGAGCCATGCTCTTCCTGGGGAACAGACAATTTTGTTTTGGTTGAGAAAAGCCCATCTCCTGAAAGAGCTATTTATAAACCATCACGGCTTGTAGGACCAGCTTGCATGGCCTCTAACTGACTGATTTACAATTTATGTGAAGAACAGCTTCAGAGGTTTAAATATTTTACTGCAAAGGGTGAGAGAGTCGAGATATTTTCATTATTTTCCTCTAAAGTATGTCACAAGTGTCCCACTGGGAGGGGAAGCCCTTGGACAATGGCAAAGGACCTGCTGGTGCTAACCGTGGGCTGGAGAGACCTGCAGGTCATGTTTTACATTCAGACAGGGAGCCTGCCGCCCGCATTAACATCTCCCGGCCACGGCACCTGTGCCTGTACTCATACATTAACCCCTGTTACAGCCTGTTAAATCCCCATCAATGGCACGGTGAGAAACGAACCCATGTGCCATTAGCGGCTGAACTGGGTGCCTGAGGAGGCAGAAAGGGCTGCTCCACTGGCTGGAGTAACTCCACGGGGCAGCAGTACCTCTTGGTGCCGCTTCTGCTGTCACCCTCTCCCTAGCCCTTCCCCTCCACCACCCGACCCCACCAGGGAAGAAGAAAGAGGCTGCTTGGCGCTCTTCTCTGTATTTTCTCTCTGGGTGGCTTACTTACTCATCTCCTTGTTATTCACAGTCTCACTGAAATTTGTTTCCATCCCGGAGACAGTGATGGTGGAAACAGATGAGACACAAAGGAAGTTGCTTTTGTACAGAGAAGGAAGGACAACAGTCTCTGTAAATAGAGCATGATATTAACAGGCTCATGCCTGACACTAAGCAAAAATAGCATCATCGCCAAGAAGCACTTAATTTGCTGTAAAGATCACCAGATATGTGAGGATCTTTGATATTCACAATTATTCACCCGTGAAGCCTCCTGAACTACACGGCCAACACATTTCCTTTTGGGACAGTGACGGAACTTCTCTTTGAAAAGGGATAATCATGCATCAAACGTGTTTAAGGGCAAGAACTGACATTAAAAAGAGAAGTAGGAACCAAATATAGAGCATAATCAGTAGCAAAGTAAAAAATTAACATGCATATTAACAAATGCAGGAGTTTAGAAATATGGAAGTAATGAATGCCAAGCAGACTATGAAATGCTCTTTTTCTGTCAGCATGCTGGCTCCTCAAGAGAAACACAACTGGTGTTCTTGTTCCTTAACTAACTGTATGAAGAAGTGATCTCACCCACTTTATAGCATCTTAGCGATAGTAAACCGAATGCAACAGAGACGAGCGTCATCAAAATACTTAGGTAACCCATTTTAGAAAATTTTGCTTCAAACTCTATAAAGCTCAGAGTCAAAACGCAGCTGTAAGCAGCCTACGATATGGACTCCCCCTGATCTGCACTTTGGCCAGCAGGAAGGGGAGCGAGAGGGGCTTGCAGCCCCTTCATACACACCTAAATGCCCTTTGCCCACTGCCAGCATTGTCAGGGGAGAAATCACCTCAACTCTGGCTTGCCCAAAGCACCTCAGAGGGTGTAACAGAAGGGCATTAGCTCCACTGAAAGAGGCAAACAAGTCTAACTGGCAGCATGTACTAGTTCCTAGGAAATATAAAAAAAAAGACCAGAAAAGGCACTGGAGTGAAGATTCACCTTTAAACACATCTGGAAGACACATACCCACCTCGGACCTGAAGTGGGACAAACCAGATCAGGTCGTGGGAGCTCAGTATAATGATGCACAGAGAAAATAGACCAACCGAGCATCATAAATCTTTGCTTCTTCCAACCAAAAGCAGCACCACCCCGGGCACGGGCTCCTTGCTCCAAGGTTTCTGTTGTGAACGTCTTGTGTTAGAGAGCAGCACGGCTTCTGACATACGGTTCAGTCCCCCGCTCTGCAGGGCTGCCGCTGGATTTTTAGAGGAGGAACAATTAGTCATGCTTCAGAAGTGGCCGATCCGAAGAGAAATTTTCCCTCTCACAAATTGATTTTGGCTGCTGTATCTCTGAAAAGCCCTAGCAAGTACGAGAAAAGGATAAACGTGAAAAATCTGGCTTTTCGTACGGCATATGATTTGCTGTTTTTAAAATATTGACTGTGCATTTTTAATACAGAATAGCTTTTAATAATAACCTGTAACCTGCAAAGGTTCATTTCTTCATAGCTTGTTAGAAATGCTGAAGCATTAAAATGAATACAGTACAGAGGCTCTTAATTTTATCATTTGGATTTAACTTAATTCTTACCACGTGGATTAAAGATTTTGTTTTAAAACTTGCTTTTATTTCTCTTCTAGAAAACCCTAAGAAGGGAAATTAAAGGCTGCAAAATACAGCACTCAACAATATGGAAATGGTAAAGTGAGAACGAATTGCTTACACACTCCTAGCTGTATTCCCTTTCTCACTTGCAGTGGAGTCTGCAGATAGGTTTTGAATGATCCCATACGGCTTCTCTAATAATGAAATATCAGAATAACACTGTTCCTAGGCTAGCTCAGTAGTCAGAAGCATTAACTTCCATAGGATTTCCAATATTTTGTAAAGTTGAGTATGTGTATATATGTATTTATATATGGGGGGGGCATATGTATATACAGTATGCTGATTTGCTACGGTAAGATTAGGGCCACGTTTTCTCATCCTTAAAAAAAAATCATGCTTACACTACATGTTAAAGTTAAGAGAAAATTAACCTGGGTGCATTTTGAGTGCAATGAGGTTTAAAACAGAAATTACTGTTTATTACCTGATTTCTTCCCCTCCAAAACGTGAATCATAAGATCTAGTCCTTTCACCAGTACACAAATGGTTTGTTTTCTTTCTCCAGCAGAAGCTATGAATACACTCATTTTCTATATCTGTTCTGCGTAAACACATTTTTCCCAGCACTTCCATATTTCAGTACATGGAGGGTGTCCTGCAAATAGCACATCCGTGAAGCCGTACTGATTGCAATGAGCCATTTATACGCAGATCACCGAAGTCTGAAACCATCCACTTTTCATTTTAACTGTACAGTAAAGCTACTACACCCTGGCTAGATTCAAACAGGACCTCAAACCCCAGAACATTGACAGCTGACTTATGTATTCAGTTCACATCTGCTACAATTCACATCTAAAATGAGACAATTAGAAACCATAGTAATAAAATACTATCAAACTACAAAATACTGTCAAATTGAAATATCTTTTAACATAGATGTATTTATCCAACTTTAAACACATTTGTTTCCATAATTATCTCAATATCTGCTGTAATATTATATTTAAACTTTCTACAGTGTTTATCAAATGAGATCCTCCTTCAGTCCTCAGAAATCACAGGCACGAACAGCGATGTAATTATCCAGAATGCATAGTGGATGTATAAAAAAAATGCATATTCCATTACCGCCGTGCATTGCAGGTGTGCCCTCAAGAAGTAAACGTGTCTGCGTGTAAAGGCAAGCAAGCCTCTGAGGGGCTGTGTTCTGCGACCTGGCTTACAGAAGAAACAGACACTCTCTTACACGGAACAAGTATTCAGCACATTAAATGGTTTCTGTTTACATACATATTATTTATTATAGATACATACTTAAAGAGGTAAGAGCAATATGATTCTGATACCCTATGGCATTGCGAAGCAAAGTACGTTGTTATATCATGCCATAAACTGATTTTTCTGAATCAATGTGAAAACTGAAAAATTGCAGAAAATACGATTTTCTTGTACAGAAACTGTTGCAGTTTTCTTCCTGATAGGACTGCCCACCATCAATATCACTATAAATTAAAACGAACAGTTCATTAACTTATACTTCCCCTTTCCGTAGGAGGTTAGGGGCTACTTTTCACTCTTTTTAAAATGAAAGCATATTTATATTCAGTGTCAAGTGGGTTTTGTGTTGTGAAATGAATAAGGAAACATTTCATTTCTAAGATGCCAAATGCTTGACTTTTCAATAGTATGTCTCCTTGTTTTTCCAGCTGGAATTATTTGCTGAAGGTGTACCTCATTTTTATTTCATGTTCAACCAAATTCTCTAACACAAATGAACTACTTCTTAGTGAATTGGTTATTTTATTTAATATGATGAATCACGCAAAAATACTCAATGTGGGTTCGTAGGAGAAAGAGAAAAGGGAAACAAGTGTTCGGATCTCTTCCATGGTGTAGATCTAGAATTATTAGCTCACATATGGGTCTCATCTGCTTCAAGCTGAGTTTAGGAAGAGTGTAAATAAATTAACATCATCTTTGAAAGCTAAGGGGGAGCAATAATAAAACACGAAACACTGGAAAAGAGCAATGTCCAACTAGAAACTCTAAAGATATGGAAACAATTGTGTAATGATTTATATATTAAATATATGATACAGGACTGCTCTAGAAACTCTTTCAGGAATGGCATGGAGTTGCCTTGACAGGGAGTCTGAGATTTTTAGGACGCCCGATGAAACACAATTTGCCTCCTTAGTACGCTTCTCCAGTGATAGTGACATTCTTCAGAGGAAAAAATATTGCTCCCCTTTGGGAAAAAAAAAAGCTACGAATACAGGAATAAGACCTACCAGCTTTTCATGCCAAATATAATCATACTTATCATACCGATCTATGTAGAAGATACAATATTGCTAAACCAGTTGTTATGGTTGATTAATCCAAGCCCTTCTTGTTAAAAACAGATGGCACATGTAAGAATAACCAAACACATTCTGGAGGGTATCTGATGAGAAACTCCATTATATTTCACTAGTTTCTTATTTATACAAAGCAATAACAGCTGGACCACAAATAATTATAAAATATAAACAAAATGGAAGGCTGAAAGCAGAGACCAGTTCATTACGTGTATGGACAAGTATTTTTATGGGGTTTGAGCAGATTGCAGCTCAGGATCCTCCCGGTCCTCACACTAACAAAAATCCTAAGGGAAAAAACCCTCTTTCTGAAACATCATCTGGAAATATATCTATGAAGAGAGGTAGCATTTTCCTGTGTTCCTGTAGTGTTCTTGTTTGATTGTACTGGGCTACTGCCCATTTATCAAGCCTTTTGTGATGGCCTGATTGACTCATTGCATATCCTTTATTTGTCTAATTTTGAAGGTCTGTTAAATGAGAGCTTGGAAAATGTTCTAATAATAGTAATGCTGATCACAGTGTCCTATAAGATAAAATGCCTGAAATGAAAGAAAACGCACAGCAGAAGGGAAATTACGAACTCTGCTGCCTGGCCTGAAACCCACACCTTCAACGAAGGTGAAGAGAGCAGCTGGGCTGCGCAAAGGAGGAAACAGCAAAATGTACCACCACCATTTGAAAAACATAATTATGCATCTGAAAGGCAGAAAGTCAGAGATGAAGCCTATCAGGGCACTGTTCAGCAGCTGTGGCTGATTCTTACATACGAGGGACAGGAAGGAGGAAGCACCAGAGACAGGCAGCAGAGACATCAATAGCTCCATGATGCTCATCTGTGACCGTGCAGCCTGCCCCTCTGGTTGCTACCACGGTGGTGACCGGGTCCAGCTCCGCTGGGACACACCGACAGCATCACATACATCCTGGCAGCATGGGGCACTGGTTTCCCCACGGTGCCCGGGCACCGTGCTCCGGCGCAGCAACCCAGTGGCCAGCCCAACATCCCTCATCCAGACATCTGCTGGTGCGAATCCTGTTGCCCCTCACATTCCTGATACGAAACCACACCAGCATGGTACAGCTATAGGCGCTCTGCCAGTATTTCCATCTGCACCGTTAGTGCCCAGGGAATATGCCCCCACTACCCAGGCAGGGACCGCTGCTGGAAGGACAGGCGGAAACCATGGTGTCTACCACATAGGCTTGCTGCCCTGAGCAAAATCAGGGCACTGCTCCAAGCCCCCTTCTCACTCAGGAAGTGAAGAGGACACTGGAAATAATGGCTAAACTTCATTCCACTTCAGTCTGGAACAACACGTACGGGCTTTCAGCAGCTCTGAGAGCTCTTACGCCTCCTGCACAGCTCTTCCAACTAGGTTCCAATAAAATAACTAGAACAACTTCTCGGGAAGCCCCAGAATCTCCATGTGATTTCTTAATGAAGAAATCTACATTTCCTCTTCATA
Source organism: Balaeniceps rex (assembly GCA_013401315.1). Classification (NCBI taxonomy): domain Eukaryota; kingdom Metazoa; phylum Chordata; class Aves; order Pelecaniformes; family Balaenicipitidae; genus Balaeniceps; species Balaeniceps rex. The sequence continues at coordinate 160,619 of VYZW01047453.1, forward strand.
ATAAGCATTCAAGACCTCACAAGTTGGAAAAAACAACATCTTGAGTTGAGTCCTCTCTGGGATCATGTGTCAGGTCACAACCTCAATATCCTTCAGCTTTCAAACAGGGAAGAGTTTACAATTTAGCCATTTTCCTATAAACTCCTTTTAGCTTCCTTCCTATTACCCTTCTCTCTGAGATACATATTTTAAAAAATTGAACTGCATGGGTTTCCTGGCCTTACCTGAGGCAGGTATCTCCCTCTGCCTCCATCCTGCCTGTAGCCCTGCCTCCTGATTTGGCCAGCTGCCAGGAAAGCCAGGGGACAACCCCACTGCTTTCCTCCTCAGAAGCGTAAAGAAAGGAAACTTTGTGTGAAATGAGATGCTGGGCCCAAAACAGATGTTCCCAATACACTACTACCGTATAAGGATGGATTAAAACACCTCCCTTTCCCTGTATCTCGACCTGCTGGAGTCGAGAGCTCCCCAGGTTCCTGGAAATATTTCTCCATAGCAAACACTACCACAACAGGACTTGGGCTATAAGGAGTCAGTCTGTGACAGTCTTCAGTCAGAAGCAAAGCCTGATGTGAAAAGAGCCAAAAGGGATTTTCGGGGAAATAAACATTGTAGAAAAAAACAAAACAAGTGTGTGCAAGACTTATGCAAGAATGATGGGAGCCACACGCAAAGGCTACAGAGAGTACGCGGTCGGTCTCTCTCAGTTAGAATTCTGCTTTAGATCCCTTTTTACCAGGAACTGTAGCTTTGCCTCGATTTTTTGTGATCACACTGTAACAGCATTATTATGAAAAGTAATAAATTTGCATTTACAAGACTTCTGGAAGAATTATCTTCTCCAGTTGGCCTTGATGGGAAATTCAGGCATGGAATATTTTCATACTCTTACTACCATAAACACCAAATCTGTGAACTTCATAGTCATCCGGCTCAGCATTAATGCACTATACCAAGACACAGCTATAATTCTCCCCTTCACAAGAGCCTCTAATTTCCAGCGTACCCTGTCCCATGTACGCTCAACAATAGTTTAAAAACAACTATCAGCTGTTGCTGACCAAATCTTCCTTCATCCCTTTCCAAAAGCAGGATAGGCTATTAGGGACAAGAACATGGCACAAAAATAAAAGCTCTGGAGCAAAACACATGAAGGAAAAAATCACTGCATACACACATTTGGACACAAACTCACTTTCTCTCCATTGGGCTTTTGCATTGCCTCACAGCACTCCAATTACCTTTTTTTTTTTTAAGTTCTCTTTTTCTCCTCTCTTCTCTTTTGTGGTTATCCCAAGGAGCTCTGGAACACCTAATTATTTCCTACCTGTTTTGCCTGCCTGCGCTATCTCGGATTTCTGTTTACAGATTAACTCCACTCATTGTCTGATGTGTTACAGCTCCTCCCTAGGGATGCTGCTGGGGTATGGCCTTCAAAAACACTGCACCCCCCGTCACTGAGCAGTTGAATATTATACAAGCACGGTGTTCCTTCACATCGTCTCTGCAAAGAATTAAATACCGAACTATTACAGCACAGGCTAATATAGACTAAAATCAGATTTGGGATGCAAGAAGCTAGCTGGGCTGTGTAGCAGGAGCCCCGTTTGCTGGGGCATTTCCAGTCCCAGCGTACTTATATCTGGATTAAATTCCACTTGCTGCACTTTGTCACCTGACATGGTGTCTGAGTTGCACATCTGAAACAGATAAAAGACTGCCCTATTCCCACTACTACAAACTTCAGATATTTTCTTCCCAGCGCTTTGGCAAAGGAAAAGAACATCAGCTACTCACTTCCTTGCTCTGCTATGATGTCAAAGCAACTTACCAAAATCCACTCCATCAGCTGCGTGTTGCAAAAATGAGAACTTAAAAGCTCTGTCTCCCTATGCATTAACGTTGCCTGCAAATCCAAATGTACTCTCCTTGAGGCAACGGTGCACTTTAGGCTGCCCAGGGGAGAGCTGGGGGAGCATCCGCACCTCCCCGAGAGCAGCCAACGCCTCAGCCTCCATCAGGAGCTGCGAAGGGAACAGGGCGATGTTTCCTAATTGGGTCTGGAGCTAAAGCAGCTGAGCTCAAACGAGGAACAACCCATGGGGTTAGGCAGCGGTCCCAGCAAGGGTCTCCATGACCCAGGGAACGAGAGCTAGTACCTGCTGCTATTTCTTGAAGTACACACACGAAGGAAATTCAGATGTAAAATGAACGGACGAGTTCTTCTCAACGCAAGGACGTGTGTTATTTATGCATTTAGCTGGTACACTACTCTGACTCTCGCTGTTTAAGCAGCGATTACTGGATACCGGGGAGCCAAACAACCTGAAAGCTACACCAACCTCTTTGGCTTTCCCAGTTCTTACTTAAATTTGTAAGCCAGCAGCCCTGCTTGCTCACAGACTTCTCACCAAGCTGTAGTGCCCATCCAACCCTCTCTAGCCAGCGGCACAGTATGACTCTTGCCAGATCCACCTTCCCTTATGCCAGATCCAGCCACCAGCTGCTGCAGAAGCCAGCCCAGCCCAGCCCAGCCCAGCCCAGCCCAGCAGTGTTTTTGAAGGCCGTACCCCGCCTGGAAAGCCGGGGCTGAGCAGCTGGCTGGCACGGTCCCTCGGGCAGCCCCGGAGGTCAGGGACAGCCCTGGAGGCCAGGGGTCATTGCCAAAGCCCAAGCTGCTGAACAAAGCCTTGCCACCGGGAAGGCTTCTTTTAAAAACAAACATAAAATGTAACATTTCAGAATAAAACCTTTTTACATTTACAGAATTCCATTAGACTCGTTGGCAAATGTCCCACCGATTGCAGGAGGGTGCCAGGATTTTACCCTTGATATTTTAAGCAAAAAACCAAACAATCCACATAAATAAAATGAAAAAAGAAAAACCATGCAACACCCAAACAACAAAATGAGAGGCCCTTCGGGGATCTTCACGCAGGGGCTATCAGATGCCCACGTACCATTGCAATGTCTTCGTTAGGACCAACTGCTGTCTCCCGCTTTTCTTCTTCAGCCATGTAAATGCTATAGGGACATCTCCAGAGATAGGAAACCACCACTTTTTCCCAGGGATCCTGTGCACATTTGATTTAAAGTGGTGGTGTTTTCCTGGGAGTCTTCACATGGAGGCAGGAGATGCTGCTGAACGGACCGAGCAGAGCTGCGTATCGCCCAGCCCTAGCGAGCGGGCTCCAGTGCTAGAGACAGCGACGGATGAGCCGGTTCCTGGAGATTTTTTCTGACTACAAGTCTAGACAGGAAGCTTGAAAGAAAGAGAGTTGCTTCATAGGGGTTGGGGATTTATTTTTTCCTTTTCAATTAAAAGGATATGCCTTTTATATGATATCATATATTCTATATATGATAGAAAAGACAGTTGGAGTGACTCAGGCACATTAATATTTGTTGCTTTCTTTTTCTTTCCCCACGACACAATAAGAGCTATTAATATTTTTGAATCGCCTGAATTATTCCTGAAACATGACACAGTAAATTTTCTAGCTAAATGCTATGTTAAACTAGAATTAAGATTATATTAAGATACTAATTAAGATAATTTACTTATTATCAGTAAGTTACAAATAGAAACAGAAGCGGCACATTTTAACTTCCTCTGAAACAAGTACTATTACCCATAGAAAAATCAAATTCTTTCCAGTGTAAACTGGAAAGAAAAATATCAAGCATTGCTACAGAATTCTATAGGAAAGACAGCAAATGAGTAACTACGCACTTAGACCTCCTCAGGTTATGAACGGTTCATATGGCCCCAGACAGCACTAGAACAGATGTTCAAAGTCTTTGGATATGGTTTTGGTTATTTATTCCCCCCCATTCATGGACAAAAAGTGTACTTTAAATCAACCTAGCTTCACTGCCTTCGATCACCGTGCTGAGACACCCACTACCTCCAGACTGTCACCTGTAGCTCGCCTGGAGCAAAGACAGCCGGGGGTGGGACGGAGTGGTGTCTGGGCTACCACAGCGCGTACCAGCTCAGAGATGAGGGTTATGTTGATGGCAAAGGCAAAATCACGCGCCTCTTAACTGGCAGGAGGAACCTCCATGCCCACAAGCCGGCGTTTACATGGGGATCTGAGCCCCTGATCTCCTTAAAGTGCAATCATCGTTCTTTCCCCTTAGCTAAGAGATCTCTGGGAACATTTCCAGGTCTGATAAAATGTTACTCCTTAAAAAAAGGAAAAAAAAAGGCAGCATCAAGAGAAAGAAAAATTAGAATCGAGAGAAATGGTGGTTGTAAAAAGCGTATCGCAGCTTCCACTGCTCCTTACCATGGAGCTGGTACTGTCATTTTCTTGGACTGGCTTACAACCTCCACCTTTTTTTTTAGCAAAAAGGAAATTTTTCAATACTAAACTGTTAAGGGAGATCAGTGACAACAATTACGGTTTCCACTATTTCAGTCATCAATAAGCAGGAAAGAAGCTAAAAATGACATTTGGAAAAAACCACTTCACATACCAGTGTTTTGGGGAGTAGGGGGATTTGCTAGATCACAGTTTGAGGAACAGAAGCCATAGACAAAATCCAGTTTGTGGGATTCTCCAGCTGCAACCGAAGTGCAGGCTGCAAAAGCTGTAACTGGGGAACGAGAACCAAATATCAGAAACCGAAGGGTGAAAGGACAACATCACAGCAACACTACCATGGCCTTCGAAGGCCTCCACAGGTCTGGCTGATGTAAAAATTCACCACCTTATTTATGCACTTAAGCAGGTTAGCAGTGTAATCCCCATACATTTGATTCAACCTTGACTAACCTCCTCGGCAGTGCATCCTTGACATCCCTGCCCATGGCAGGGGCGTTGGACTAGGTGATCTTTCAAGGTCCCTTCCAACCCAAACCATCCCATGATTTTATGATCCTCTGATCCTCTCCTTACCAGCTGGTTTACCTGCCTTATAAAAAATACCACTGCAGTTAGCATGCATACCAGTAACCTGTGAGGCCAGCCCAACAAGCTGGCCAACAAGCTCTCAACAAGCTCTCCCAAATGGAGAGCAAGGGTAGCTCCGTGCAGGGCACAGGTGGCTGAGAAGGCTTTACCACAGCAGTAGCCCACAAAGAGCATGCTGCCAACCTTACTTTAAAACCCACTTTAGTTCTACTTGCAAAATATATGAAAGCTGAAGTGTTGCAACAAGGCTAGAGAGCACTGGTGGATTTTTGAGGCACTGTTGTTATGTAGATAAGAAATGGAAAAATATGTTGTTTACTATAAGCTCTACCTCAAGGACACTTCTTTTATTCATGTCTTACTATCTAATTAAAAATCACATTGAAGTTGCTGTGCTGAATCAAGGGCAAGTTACAAGGCAAGCAGCTGTAACACACATCAGCGAAACTGGAAGCCAAGAATTTTTTTTTTCGGATCTCAGAAGCAATGATTTTTTATCAAGATTGGCAGCAAAAGTTTATATTTCTTATTCAGTAGTACTAGAAGATGCAAGATCAACGCTGGAATAACCAGATAAAGAAAAAAAAAAATCTGACATTAGAAAATCTGTTTACTATTTATTTGGGATATTTTAAAATAGCCAGTAAAAATGGCTTCTATGACCTTAAATCCATTTTCAGTATTAGCACACACAGATATAAAGCCTCAAGAATCAGTGTTCAGCGCTGTGGGGCAAGGAAAATGCTACTGAAAACTGGCTGTTTAGAAAAGTTTCAATAGTAAAATATTTCTCTGTTGTAAATTTTCTTCAGTTAATAAGTCATTTATAGGAATACTGTAGTTAAGTTTTGCACAATTTGACTTACATGCAGGTGGAAGTTTCATAAAGGAGCATTACTAAAAGCTATGTGAAAAACAATTCCATTAGAAGAATTAATCTGAACATAACAAAAGGATGTTCCTGGAAGAAAGTCATTACAGTGCAGATGACCCACCTGCTCGTAATATGTATGATAAGCTAAGGTAAAATTTATAATAACACTGCTTGCTTCCTTCCTTTAAAAGAAAAGTATGGACTTTCAAGGACTTTACTAAAACAGGATGAAGCAGATCAATACCACTCTGGTAAAATTAATTCTTTAACAAGCTTATGCTGCTGGAACTCTCTGCCCAAGGAAAAGGGTCGTTTTTAGGATGGACAAAATCGATGGAGGCTAATTTACAAGCAGATGACAAGGCAGGCTATCAGGCATCCTAGACGGCATTTCAAGCCAAGACAAAGAGTGTCAATTATCACACAGGTCTCAATGTCACCTGGTGGAAGTCATGCCAGCATCTTTACTGATGTGCCACGTCCCACGTACGAGAGCCAACCATGCACCTCCCAGCACCTGGCCCAGGGCAAAGGGCTCCCTCCCGCTCCAGCACTACACAAGCTTTATTCAGAAAAGGGTTTTGTGCATGGGATGATGACAAGCATCGGTCACAAGCACCTTGGTCCTGCAGAGTCCACAAGCATAGTTAAGACCACTTGCTGACAGAGGTGCTGGGTTTTGCTCCACGAGGGTGCCTGTGTTCCTGCTAGCCAAGACAAGCACTAGTCCTCCATGTGGAAAGAGGGCAAGGACAGAGCAGGCACTGTGACTCTGGTGGTGGAGGGATTTTCCTCTCTGATGTTTGTCATTCCTCTTATCTGTTTTTATCTTCTTCTTGTTGCTGCTGCTGCTTATCAATACGTACAATTTTCTTATCAAATATTTTGACATGTGGTTTAGTCAAAATAGATGCAATCAGCAATAGTTACTCAGTTTAGCTTGACATAAATGTTTAAGGAGGTTCATTGCTGGGCCACATCTATGTTGCAATATATGTATTTTATAATATATATCCAGCTAAATGGGAGAAAGAATAAAAAGACAAGAAAATGAATAAGAAAAGCTGATCTAATGGGACAGGTAAGTTGATTCACTTCGATTTCATTGTTTCTGCTACTCTGAAGGTTTTTTTGGTCTTTCTGGCTGTTCCACGCTCCAACTGGGCGCTCTGTATGAGCAAGCCACTCAGCACTTCTCCCTCTGGAGAAGTTTGAGCAAGGTTCTGCTGGGGGATGCAGTCCTCCTGTTCCCCATTCCCACCTCTGCAGCCCAACAGCTTCCACCACAGCAGGTGGCTCACGCTATGCAAGCTTACACAAAGATCGAGGGTTTGAGGGATTGGGAGTCTCCTGAGTCATTCCAGATTTGCTGGGGTAGCTCCAGCTACGGTGAGAGATGAGAATTTGATCCTCTGTCCTTAAAGAGATTAGTTTTACAAAGCAGTTATGCAATTCAGAAAAATGAAAGCTATGGACACACATTCTTCTTCTCCTGTTTTACTGTATTTAGCCAGCCTGTCATAATGCTGTTGTATGTGATAAACAACTAAAATGTTCTAGTCCACCAAGGGCATTTTGTAGTGGGCATGCATGGGCAATTGCTACTTCCATATATGATGCAGTGTTTTCCAACACTGTGACACCAGTGCAAAAAGACAACTTGCAGACAGAATTTAAATGAAGTAATTAAAATGGTCTGTATTGCAAAAATTCCATCAATCTCAAAATTTAAGGCCGCCTTCACAGCTGTCTGTGCTTGATGAATTCCTATGATCTCTTGCATAGGCTTTTTCCACATATCTTTGCATGATAGAGTCAGGGCATTAAGTTTCTATTATTCCAATAATACCGAGATTTTTCTTCAATCTTTTCAACAGTGGATGATGTATGTGTGCTGCATATCACTACCATCTTCCTGAGCTTTACAGAAGTATGCTACAAAATCCTAGAGTTATCTTCTTACAAATATATTTTTGTTTCACTAATCTCTGCTAAAAAACTGAAGAGCAAGAGACTCTACTAGAGCTCACCTCTGACTTTCTCTTCCCTTAAGGAGGATTTTCCCCCTTTGCTTACAAGAGGTGATGCTCCCTCCACCTGAAAATGAATGGGATTCTTGGTGAATCCCATGTCATCACAGGAGGGCAAAAGAGAGCCACAACACATCCCTTCCTGCAACCTAATGCCTTCGTGCTACCTTTCACCACCCAGGAGGCTTCAGTACTTAGGAAGTTGTCCACAGAGGAGACCCAGAGGCCCCGTGGAGAGGGGACAGTGCTGAAAACAGGTAGCTGGCGGGTGCCACCAGGTATCTGGGACATGGCAGCAGAGCAGGACAGGAGATCAGCGTCTCCCTCCTCCCTTGTCTGCAGTCCTCCTGCTCCCCATCACAGCCCTGACCTCCCTGGTGGCATCCATGAGGACTTCTCTGCAGGAAGAGCAGGCTGTGCGTCTCCATGAATCCAGCTCACAAAACCCAGGGACACGCGGTCCTGGCTCCTTGTTGAAGTTCTGCCACAAGTGACCTGATTGCAATGAAGCAAGGACTTGAAACAAAATGGAAATGGAAACAATGAAGTTTTATGCCCTGGAACAAGTTATTAATTGCAGTCAACCGATGTTGTAAGCATAGTAACTGGAGACAAGATAGACATTATTACTAACCATCTGATCCAATGCCGTGCCCTGAATCTGAGGCTAATAATGAAAATATTTCTCTCACACCCACTCACTACAACAACAAATGCAGCCAAGTGTAATAATTTTTTCTTTTTTTGTTGATCTGCCTGTGTCCAGAGTTTGCTGCCTTTCAGTTAAGATCATTCCAACAAGAACAGCGTAAATCCTTCTCTAGCTGCCACATTATCAGTAATTACATGGCTTGAGAGTTATTTTGCCTGGGTTTACCACCCAGGAAGCTATTATTAAATAGAAACAGTGGAAAGAAGAAAAAAGATCAATGCATTAAAAATTGAGCACAGCCAGGTCTTTTAAATAAACATAAGTACTTCAGCCTCCCACTGGCAATCCACAACTTCTAGAAAGGTTACACGCTTCACTTGAAAGTCTTGAAGTCTTAATGGAGGTGCCAACATGGCTCCTCTGCTCCTCTGTTCTCCTGGGCTCCAGATAGCTCACCAAGCTAACAGTGTAGCTGTCTCTGATTTTCTGCCTCTGCCTCCTCATCTGGCCTGTTGTGACCATAGCATATTTCATCCATGGGCATCAACACATGCTTAGGCCCAAGGCAATGCTGTCAAACAGCATCGCAAAGCTTACATCCGCCAAACTTGCCATGCTTTTACTTACCAGTGCTCTCAAGCCCTTCTCCACAATGGTCCAACCACTAACAGCCTTCTCCTCTCAAAACCAGCCGTCAGCTATTTTCACGGCCACCTCTCCTCTTGAGAAGATTGGTTTGTGGCTGTAACAATTCAATAATCTCACCAAAGGTCTCCAAAACCACTTGTCAGAGCTTCCCACAGCCTGGACAAACGTTCTTTGACCATTCCCTGTTCCAGAGCTTTTCCCCATGAATTTAATGCTTAAAGCAATCTTCTATCCACCCATTTTGGATGATACAGGTGTTCAAGTAACAAAAAAGGGATTGTGTGGCAATGTACTACAGTGAGAGTATGCAGTGAGTGCATTATGAAGGTTAATCATCTACCAGCTAGCACAAGCAGATATTTTATGGCATTAAACTGCCTTTACTGACATAAAATGCAGTACTGGAATGTAGCGAATGCACCAAAGCACTGCAAAAGAACAACTTCATATCCATAAATACACATTTTCCATCCCAAATGAAACTATTCTTTCCCTCAAAGAAACAGATGTTATGGCAAAGCTGTCTTCTCTTTTAGGACTGATTCTTTTTGTCAGTTTAAACCTTTTTAGCTGGTATACAATGACTTGATTTTGATCGGTCACTGCTTTACCGTGGAAGTGGAAATGGAAGGAAAAATGAAATCTCCACGAGATGGTGAATCTTAATCACAACAGGGTAAAGGAATATTTTGTGCTACTTCTGTAGAAGCAGTGACAAAAGTATGAAGGAAATAAAATGAGGCAGACTGGCAGCTCCATTACACAGCACCACTGAAAGCAAAGAAAGTTATGGTTTAAAATATAACATCACTCAGTACTTTACTTTGGGCTAAAGAGATACAGCAAGCAAATATTTTAAAAACTCTTAGTGTTCTCATTTTATTTTATTTTCCCTTTGAAATTCCTACACAACACCATTCACGATTAAGTAGAAACACAGTGGTCAGGAAGTATGCCTGAATTATTACGAAAACAATATTACTTTTCCATTTCTCATTTGCAATAAAGCGAGATGATACATTAAGATCATTGGTCTTTTCTCTTAAATTCTGTTTGTGGTAGCTGAAAATATCTGTCAAACACAGAAGTGCAGCATGGCATGAAATGTCAACTCTTTCTAGGCCAAGCGGACGCAAAGACAGAGTCATTGAAGTCTCGGAGGTGCAGTGTTGCCTGCCTGAGCCTGCACACTAAGTACTCAGAGCTAAGTGTGACGCTGTGGATTTTAACAGATATACTCTGAAATTTGCTAGTGATGAGCTACATTTCAGTGTGGACCCTTTCATTCCTAACCCAATCATGAAGAAGACTATCAAAATACACCCAGGAAGAGCCTTCCATGCTCTGTGATACCCATCCTGCACAGTGCTGGATAAGCCAGCAATAGAAACTTGATCCAAACCAGGAACAGATACACAATTACATTTTTGTTAAATAAGCCAAATCGTTAGGCTTTCACGTGGGCTGCAGAAGGCCAGAACAATACCTGACTCACAAAAATCTTGTTGGCACAAGGTTAACCCCCAAATTTTGAAAGAGCAGAAGAAGTCAACATTGGATGAGTGCTTTGCTCCACATGGCCACAGCATTTCTGATCTGATAACCAGGACCAAGAAGTTAAATGGATTTGTGATGGACCTTGCATTTAGTACAAGGAAAACAAATCTTGCAACAGCGACTCATTTAGAAAGAGAAAAACTTGTTAACCAAGAAGGGGTCTTGCCTTTGGGAAAGTTACTAAGGTGTTCAATATACTGTCTGTGTTTCCCATAGCTAGTCCAGACTGTACTTAATAAATGACTTACGAGATTAGAACTGCTCAGTCAGAAAGCAAACGGAAATTCATATTTCAGAAATACACAGAATTAAGGAAACGAAGATTTGACCAACAAAACAAGGGAGGACCTGCCACAGCCATTCCCCCTCCTTGTGTGCTCGTTCAGGTCTGTGGGAGGCAAAACAGTTTCCTCCACTTTTGTTATAAAGCAAATTGTTCCAGTCTGATCTCTCTTTTCAACAAAAGTCGGAGTGGGGCATAATGCTCTTTAACACACCACTATTAACATGCTAGTAAGTCCCCAAATGGCATGTTTTTAAGGATGTTTCAGGTAGGAATTACCATTCACTGCAGCAGCCTAAGATCGTTGCTAATGTTCAGTTCTCATTAGTCATCCTGCATACACTAACAGAGCTAAAAATAGCAACACGATTTTGGAGAAGGATATTCTCCAATGTAAACAGTTTACAAATTAAGGGTTTTTTCACATTGGCTATGTATCTTCAGCACAGCCAGTTAAGTATGGCACAAAGCAAATTGTCCACGAAAATAAGGGAGAACCTTCCGTATTTTCTCAGCCTGCTAGAAAGAGAGAAAAAGGACTGAAATTGTTCTATTTCCTGCCTCTGTTTAAAGTGTCATTGGACTGAGCTCTGGATAATGTCCAGGAATCTAAAGTCCCCTCTTTGACTAAATGTATATTTTCTAGGATGGAACTGGAATTAAACCACAGCTACACATTTCAGATACCCTGCCTTTAAGCTACAAGCAATGTATTACAAATCACTCAAAAATTACTCCTTCCCCGCTAAAAAAAAAAAAGACTGTAGTAATGATAATGCCAATGCATAGAACAGATCTACAGATTTTTATTTGTGATATGATCAGTCCAAACTACAATTCCAAAGACTTTTTTCTAGTAAACACCCCATCTTGCCGTAACTTCACTAGGGGCATATGCGTATTCCTTATAAGACACAGTCAGAACAGCATGTGGTGAAACAGAAGAAACATATGGTTTGTGGTTCTTGCCTATGCCCTATTTGACAGTTGTGGATTTAATAAAAGCTAGTTGTCTTAGGTTAAATTACTGGTGCAAAACCATTCAGACATACTCAGGCATGTGCACATGCCCGCATGGGCAGGGATCCCAATGCACGGGTGTGCGTAGAAGATGTCTGCACGTGGTATGTGTGCACGCTCTCTCCCCCCGCCAATGCTAAGGGAAAGATCCAAGGTAAAAGATGGCAGTCACTGAACCATAGGGAGAAACATGGTTGGGCAAAGGCAAAGATAATGAAGAAAAAAGAAGGGAAATTGGAATACAGAATAAAGGGAGGAAATGAAAAGCTGACGGTACACATAGCAGAAGGATAAATCTGTGGCTAACGTACAGGACAAAGAGTCCTTGCCAAGCACCATGTGTAACCGCAGTCACATCTTCCCTTATTGTTTCAGTTAACATATCTGCCAAGCGAGGGAAATACTGAGCTAGCACAGGTAGGAAAGATCACATGAAGTCCTGGGAGTAACGCTGCTGACTTGCTGTTAGCACTAAATAAACCAATGGTGTCCCAACCTTTTTGGTTCAAAAGCCAAATAAAGCCTGTTATTTTGAAGAGGTCACAGCTATAATGAACACCTGCCAACAAGACTTCTGCCCTGTTTCACTCTGCACCCCAAAATCACCTGGGAGGGTCCAGCTCTCCCTACTTCTTCCTCCCAGCCCCCAGGAGTGCAGCCATGGGGATGCAGGGGGATCACTGCTGTTTGGGATGGACCTTGGGTGACAGGGGCCAGTGGGGACAAGTGAAAGCAGTCCCTGGCCCATCCATCCTCAGTGGGAGCCAGGACCAGCACTGTCTCTAGCTTCTCACTCTCAGCTTTCCCTTTCCTTCTCCTGCCACGAACAACTCAGGGTGGCGAGGACACAAAGCCATCACCTGCAAAAGGCTTTCCTGGGCAAGAATAGCTCCACTCGGCTCTTTTGGCCACTTCCATAAAGAAGCAAGAGCCTGAGGAGGCCAAAACCCCTTCTCCCTCCCTTCCACCTGCTGCAGCAGGGGAGCAGCCGAGCCGGGCAGCGGTAGGGGCTGCTGGGCGCCCGGCTCACACTGCAGCCAGGGCTGCAAGCCCGGCAGTGGCCACAGCGCAAGTGCTCCCCCATAAAAGGACTCTCCTGATACAGTTCAGGGACCACATTTTCAGACACAAAGAAATGCAGTTTTTCCTTCTAAAGAAAGTTGTCCCAAGGGACCAAAAGGGACAAGCACGCAGCCCAAAGTAAAGGAAGCGCCAGCCAACCCAAAAACATTTGTTCGCTTTCACTGCATCCCCGACAATATCTGTAGCTCCAGAAACTACTCCAGGCTTCTTCAGAGCAGCTGGCGGATTTGAAAGCTGTCTTTTACATTTCCACAGTATCTCTGCTGACCTAGCCAGCAAACCCGTCTCCTAATTTGGTAGCAATCCTCTGGCTTCTCCTGCTGTGGGGTGCGTGTTTGCTTGCAGCCTGAGGAAACTGCTGTCAAGCAAGGATCTGTCTCAGCACAGCAAGGGGCAGTGGAGGAGTATTTCTAGGATGATGAAACCTGCACCCCAAATGTCTCGGACCCCCACACGGTAAAAGAGTAAGCAAGCATGAAAACAGAATGAGCAGTTAGGTATGGCCCAGACCACAAAAAAGATCCTTTAAAAAAAAATGCAGCAGTGATACCCAGTTTTGCCCCACAGTGTGACAAAACGCAGTTCTTCGTAACATTTTGGGGACAAGAACCTCCTCCTCTGTCTCCCGAAACCACCCCTTGATTGAGGGAAGCCCTGGATTCAGCTGTAGCTCCTTGTCTCTCAGGCACATGTGCTAGCCAGCGGGCTGTGGGGCTCACATCTCAGCTGGCCTAGTAAAAGGCTGTAATGGGAAACACCCCAAATTTGCAGCCAGGTTGTCGCAGCACTAAATCAGGTAGAGCAGGAACCTGAACCTAGCTCCCTCATAGCCTTGTGAAGGGGAGGGAGAGGTTCATTACTAGTAATTCATGGAGGTTTTTGCTTTCATATCCATATTTGCTAGCAGAAATCCTACCTTAGACCCAAAAAAGATCCTTGCTGAATCTTCATTTTAAAAAAAAACACATTGCAAAAAGTTTCTGCTTGGATAAATTAGAATTTTCTGATACAAAATATATTCTAAAAAAATCTGCAACCGCCTCTACAAAAGCTTCTCCTTTTGTACTCTCAGTCCCAGCATACGCTCTGCAAGTGTGCAACAGCTTCAGGGTGAGAGTAAGTTTTAGTGTGCTTGCCCTACAAGAAGCGCATCCAAACACAAAGGCAGAAGAGAATCCTCACTACATTTCAGCTGCGAGGATCCTCTACACAAGTACTGAGAAGTAACTGCAAAGAGTCCTGTTTCCCCCATGGGATGGAAACATATAAATTCCAAATAATTCAAGGTGAGCCAAAGAGAAAAATCATCCAGGCAGGATAAAAAATTCCAGCTGCATGCTGACCGCAATGGAAATCAAGACAACTGTTCAAAGAGCTGTGCCAGGCATCCAGATGCTGCTGCTGGCATCAGCAGAGGATCTTCCCCAGTCTGATAGCAGCTGGTTCCAGGGACTGCAGCCAAAGCCTGCACATAAAGGAGAGAAGTGAAGAGAAAGAAGGGAGAGAGAGAGAAGTGACAGTCCACCACCCAACCGGCATCCCTCCTTCTGCACGGGCATATGCATGTCAGTTACTAATCACTGACGCTCATCTGGAAATTGAACACTTTTATATAAAAAAACCCAAGTTTGAGGCACTAGTGTACCAGCGCCTATGACCTTCAGATGAATAGGACCAGCACCTGCAAAAACCTCACTGCTCATTGTAGGCAGGGCCATTGCAGGCAATTCATTAGGACACCTGGATGAGAAAGAAAGACTGTCTGAGTAAGAAGCATGGAGCCTACATCCTCTCTTTTATTTCAGCATAGTGTCCTGTGTTAAAACGTACGCTGCTTCTTTGATTACTGGAGCAATCAAGGCTACCCAAATATCCTGTGTGTCTGTACCTATCCCCCTTCACTTCAAACTGCTGCCCACCTGCTGCTGCTGCTGATCCCCTCCTTCAGCCTCATGGCACGTCATTCGGGCACTGCACCAAAAAGGCGCCTCGAACTGAATGGCTGTTAAGCATCAAGAAATTTAAATGCTCCCATTTATTCACTGTCCCCTAGGACCGCTCTTCAGGTACTTCAGATGAGTTTGTGGCCCAGAAAACATAAGGAGTATATGCTCCCTCCACTCCAGGCTACTTGAGACTGATATAAACAGGTCACCAAAAGGTAAGTGCGTAAGTTTCCCCCTCCACTCCGCTCTCGTGGGACCCCACCTGGAGTACTGCACCCAGCTCTGGGACCCCCAGCACAAGAAAGACATGGACCTGTTGGAGCGGGTCCAGAGGAGGGCCACAAAAATTATCAGAGGGCTGGAGCACCTCTTCCCTGAGGAAAGGCTGAGAGAGTTGGGGTTGTTCAGCCTGGAGAAGAGAAGGCTCAAAGGAGACCTTATTGCAGCCTTTCAGTACTTAAAGGGGGCTTATAAGAAAGATGGAGAGAGAAATTTTACCAGGGCCTGTAGTGACAGGACAAGGGGTGATAGTTTCAAACTGAAAGAGGGTAGATTTAGGTTGGATATAAGGAATAAATTTTTTTACAATGAGGGTGGTGAGACACTGGAACAGGTTGCCCAGAGAAGTTGCGGATGCTCCATCATTGGAAGTGTTCAAGGTCAGGCCGGATGGGACTTTGAGCAACCTGATCTAGTGATGTCCCTGCCCACAGCAGGGGGGTTGGACTAGATGATCTTTGAAGGTCCCTTCCAACCCAAACCATTCCGTGATTCTAAGTAGTACGTGGAGTCAGCGGAGAGAGTTAGGGACTGCCAGAGAGTAACTTGGAGGATCTGAGTTAGGTGTCTGCTCTTGGACAGGTTTCAGGTAGCCAGAGTTCAGTTGCTGTTGTGACATGTGGTAGAAAAAACTGTTGTGGCTCACAAGTAGACAGTGGCAATTAGCTATGTCACTATATTCAAGTTATGCTGTATAGAATTAATTAAGATGGAGCATCACCATGAGGCAGAAAACACCCTCTGAGATGAAAAGGTTATGGAGGGAAAATTTCAAGGACCGACAGCACTGGAGCACAGCTTGGCCAGGGGATCCCATTCCCAGGCCTTCACTAACAGCATCAGTAAAGCCAGTTCTTGTGAGAGAGGTAAGCTTGTTCTTAATATGGATGGATTAGCAACAGGATGGATGTTCCTCCTTCTTGCATTTAGAATGGGATGCAACAAATGCACTGTTCCTGGTAAGGTCCTTAGTGCTCAAATGACCAAAAAAGAAAAAGAACACAGCCATTGTTATTTTTCAGTAACTCTATTTCAATGATATCTCCATTAACGTCTCCATTAAAATTAAGATCCTGATAATCCCTCACACAGCCATAACAGACCAAAGGTCTAGCCTGGCCCAGTATCAGGTCCCCAGTACCTGAAAACACCTGGAGAAGAGCACAAGCACGTAGCAAGCACAGCTGTATGGCACACTCCTCCGCACCACCGGCCCAGAGCAGGAGCTCCTCCACATCAGCAAGTACTGTGACACCAGAGGGGCAGGTGTGCAGAGCAGAGGACCTGGCTCTATATTTTTTAATATATCAGACCAAATGCCCACTTGCACATTAAGCACATTAGGTGTGTTTCTGAATGCATCTTTTGGGTGAGTTTCACCTAAAACGAATCCTGCTTGTGGGCCCTGAGACTGCTCCCAGACAAACCAAAGCAGAGGAGGCAAGGATGGATCAGGCAACTGCTTCAAAAGCTCTGTTTCTGTTTTGTTCTTTATTTCTTCTCTATAATTCCTAAAAATCTATCCGCATTTTTGACAGCTACTGAACCGTGTCTGATCTTATTCGTAAATGCAACAGATTACCTAAACCTACTATCAGCAGTGAAAAAGTAGACATTAGAAATCAGAACTGTGCTCGGCTTTTTCTTTTTTCTTTAAGGATCAGGTCACAATTACAGTCAAATATATCCCATACCCAAAACCACAACTAATCCATCAGATTTTCTCTTAACATTCCAGATCACCAGTGAGCTTCAAATGAGCTGCTTATTTTAAATAAGTGTTTCAGAGGAAGATGTTATTTTCCTCCACTTCACTGAATAAGAGGCACTGGGCAAACCAGACTCAGTGTAGCAAAAAGTGGGAAGAGTAACTGCTCTCCTACTAAAAAGTTCATCACCAAATTAAGTCTGACTGCTGGCATCTCTGCAGGACTGAAAGGTGGTCCTTTACACCACCAGAGTTTTCCAAGCTCAAACTGCATCAAGCTAAATACTCTAGTTTTGGAAAGAGTGGGCCTTTGAGGCAGAGGCAACGTGTATGGTTGTTCACAGCTCCCAGGGGACCCTGGAGCAAAGGGACAAGGCACACCAGTGATCCAGGCTGAACAGTACGGAAGAGGCTCCGTTAGAGCTGAGAAAAATCATGTGTGCTGGCTCACCACCCCTTGGTGGGTCTTGCCTGCGTGCTTCAAGTGCAATTTTTTTCTTTCTTGACCAAATCAGACCCTCATAAAAGACGTTATAAATCAGCCCTGACCTAGATACGTTGTTCTGCCAAAAATACGTAAGCTCTTTGATTCCTCTTGTGTCTGCTCAGCAAAATAAACACTGACGCTATAGATGCAATGACAGTATGCCTAATCAGGTTGCACTAAGGGTGCTAGGACAAAGGTGGGGAATGAGGAGACAGGTGAGAAAAGGGCCAGAAACCCCTGACTTCAGGGTAGTCCTAGTTAGAGCACCCCCCGCCGTGGGCTCTGGAGTTGATGGCTTCGCAACAGACAAACTGTACTGGAGGTGGAGATGTAGTCCTCAAAGGAGTCGGCCAGCAATCCCATCTAGTCAAGCATCTCTCAGAGCCTGTCTTGCTTCAGTAAGACTTCATCACACCTAAACTGCTCTAAAAACCACCAACTCGTTCAATCAGTTTGATTGCTCTAAAACTAACATTTATATTTTGAATTCATTATAGTCACAACAAGAATTTAAAATTCTTGAAAGTATTCCTCTGCCCATATACAATGATTTATGTGGATTATGCGTGATAGAGAAGCTTCTTACAATAGTGTCCCCTTCATTTATCATGTCTTGAATAACTAATTTGTGGCCTTTGCCCAGAAATAACAGAGCTATCCCCATGTTAATGCTGATAACCTTTTCTTTATATCATCCTGGATTTTCTTCTCTATTTGACATTACATACACAGGAAAGAAACATGGACAGATATATTAAAATGTACTAAATTAAGAAATTACAAGGAAACAGGAAATAGGTTTTCTGCAACTTTAAATAATGGAAACAAAATGTGGTCACATCAAAGCAAAGCCTAGAGCAGGAAGACAGTCAATTCGGCATGAAATTAAAGAAATATGCAAGGAATGAGGTCTA
The DNA here is from genome assembly GCA_013401315.1 of Balaeniceps rex. Lineage (NCBI taxonomy): Eukaryota > Metazoa > Chordata > Aves > Pelecaniformes > Balaenicipitidae > Balaeniceps > Balaeniceps rex. The sequence continues at coordinate 179,019 of VYZW01047453.1, forward strand.
CGAGAAGGTCCAGATTTCAACCAAGGATTCAAGTTCAAAGGGGAGGCAAGGTGGCAGGGAAGGGCCCATAAACCTTCTCACACCCATGGAGGGTAGGAACTGGTTGTAAACGTAGGGAATAAAAAGCATCTGGCAATATCCTACAGAATGAATTGACTATCAGTAGCAGCTTGCTGAAGCAGGGCAAAAGTGTTTAGAGACTGCAACAGATACTAATATAATACCTCCACCTCTGATCTGCAAGCTGCAGTATTTCCTGAGGACCATGTTTATCATAAACTGATGTGTATTTTGCTTTTGCTCTCTCACCTGTGAGTCAGGATCCAAAAGGATGTAAAGACTAAAAATGAGAAAACATCAATCTCCTCAATTTCCCTTTTCAGTAAGTCCACCCTGGAAAATTACCTGCAGCCCAGTTTCAATATAGATATCAAAGGATTGTGCAGAAAGGACTGCGGGGGAATAACTGGGAAAGAAGTAATCCAATAATTGGATTCAAACATTGGACCCAGCTCACCGACCTGTTGCCCAACACACACAAAAAAAAGCAGTAAACAAGGGCAATAAGGAAAGCCAGTCATATATTGCTTGAATATTCTGGGCACAGGCCTAGTTATTTGTGAGCATACATTGTTTTGACTAGATGCTCAACTACTATGTAAAAATGATGATGATAACTTTAATGAGAACTTAGTGCACCATACCATAAATGCCAAACAAAGGTACTGTATTCTACATATATTTTTCTATTATTTTGTCAGGAATATTTATTTTAAAATTGAATCAGCCAGAACAAACAGCTGCCCTGAATCTCTTCCAGTACATGAGCAATCTTCTTTTAATATTTACCAGATTGTGGGTTTGGCTTTAGAGAAAAGGGAAAAAAAAATCCTATGTTCCGATACAAGAAGTCACATGCAAAATGCTAAGTGTCACCTCTTGCTGCATCATCCCCTATGCTATATAGGTAAATTCCTCTCCCATTGGAAACATCTGCATCCCATTCAGAGGCCGAGAGACCAGCCTGACGTTTCCGTCAGACAGCGATGGCACTCATCCCAGGACAAGCAGGTGATTTTTTTCAGTCTGCAGCATTTCACAACAGCACCAGTCCCTACCAGTGTATATTTGCCAGCTGCAAGCGACAGAGTTTCAAAGTTTGAACAAAAGAAATCTGAATTAAGATATTACCTGATCCTGTGTATTTTGGGAACCAAGTCAATAGTTATTTTATTTTAGGAGCCAAGGAAGTTTGAGCAAGATGAACTTGGCCAATCAGTACAAAATGTATTATTTTTTCATGTCTATTGGCTTAGATGCCTAGCCCTGCTTTACCATTTTAGTACTGAAATGAAATACATTATGCTGAAGCAGATAACCTTATTAGATTTTGACCTTTGCTACTAAGTCCGTCTAGTTAATTTGCTGTATCAGAAAAGTAAATTACACGCATGCTCACAGGTGTGCATATAGTGCATGTAAGCATTTATGCATTTCTGACCGATAAAGCCAAACTTCTGCTTTTCCAGGTTACTTATGTCAGAAAAAGAAACCACAATGTTGTTGAGTGTTTGTCTGATAAAGCCCAACTCTCTTACAAAAAGCATGCAATGTCCTTTTCCCTTCTACACAATACAATCAAAGAAAAGATAGTTTCTTTGGTAACAGTTCCCAGCCCTATCCTGCCAACACTTAGCCTGAACGACCCCTCGGCCACAATTTTTTCTCCACCAATCTTGTTCCTAGCACTTGTTCTGATTTTGTGCTTGGTCTCCTAATGCTCTTCCCTTGACCACTCATGTTTTCAACACACTGTCTTCCCATTCCAGGAGCTATTATCAGATGACAGGGGATACCTCTTCTGCCTCAAAGTTAAACCGCTATGCCAGCCAAAGGACAGGATGTTGGGGAGCAGAGGCTCTCAGGTTTTCAGCTGTTTTTATAACGCCCTTCTTACTTTTACTATGAATAAGATAAGTCAATCATTTAGTAAGGTTTCGTCCAGGTCCACAATAACAGTTTTCTATTCAATATGAAAAATAGGAAGCTAAGGGAAAAAAAGAAATCAAATTTTCAAACAGGTTATGTATCTGACATCTGGACCCAACTTATCTAACAAAAACTAGTGTAAGTGTTCATTTGCTTTTAATGCATTTAATTTTGTGCTTAAAAAAAAGTTAATCACAAGCTGTTTTATTTCAGCCACAAGATGCTGGGGTAGATACAAGAAGAGTTGGCCTCACCGGAGGTCAGGCTGGATCATCATGTTCTGTTCTTGCCTTAAGGTCTACTACGTTATTCTGGACTAGAGCAGAAATGAATCTGAAGAACACGCAGGGAAAGTTTCTTTCTGTTTCTGCATTAGAAAAAAGAAAAATGCTAAAGCAGAAATATATACTGTTGACTATTTCCAGTCTATTGCAAAACACACATTTTAATCTTCACAAGTCTTACTGCAGAAAGGTCACAGATAGGATGGGAATTGGCGTAACTCTTCCAATTTGTAAAGCAGATTATTTAAGGATTTGATGTCTCCTCTGTGATTTTTCTATGTTATGTTCACATGCGTTATTGCCCTTTTGTAAAAATAACTTTATTTATTTTTAAAATATAAACTTTGTATCATGAACAAAAATAACAGTGCCTCAGCTGGATTCCCTGCCACCCCAATTCCAATGCTGAAAGATGTGGAGGAGCAAAACCTTAACAATTGGATATGTGCTCAGATTTAGCAAATACAGTGAGAGAATGGTGGCAATGGAAATTGCATTTCATCAAATTAACTGCTCTCATCTAACATAAATATAAAATATTTTCCCCGGCATCCATCGTGCACTAATCACTACAGGTTTTCTCCATCATGCATTCAATTAACCAAAGAAATCTCAGGTTCAGTTAAATCCACCCTGAGTTTTAGAAAGTCAAAAGTGCTTCCTAGGTGATGCAGTGTCCAGTGAGAACATCTCTGGCACTTGGACAGCCCTTCATACGTAACCATGCTTTGCAAACGATACCCTGGGAGGCAGTGGAGTAGGAAAACAGACCTCTTCTGCTTCATTACACGTACCATGAAATGGCAGTAAACAATAGCCATTCAAGATTTTTTAGAAAATGAGAACAGAGACAGAACACTGTGAAAATTAAAGCAAACTACAAAAACTTCAGTTCACCATTGTGTTAGCCATAAAATAAATTAAACTCCCTGTTTTATATCAGCTGATTCTGCAATGCTGGCACAAAAAGCTAAGGGCAGCACAAACTTCCTTCGATAGCAAAGGTCAGCAGATACTACTGGGAACAGATGCACCAGGAATAAGGTAAGGAGATGCTACTGACATTTTTGGAACAACTTTATACAAATCCACCATCATAAGCATATAAGAAGCACAATTAAGGAGGAAAAATAACCTGCAAACATCACATTTCTACATTTTTTTATTCAATTATTTACTATAAACTGCTGAAACTCGGACTACACGATTATGTGCCTGAAGCACTATGAAAGACCCTTAGGCATCTTCTACTCCAAATGAAGCAACTGCAACTGCACCTCAGGGAAAAAAAAGGAAAAAAGGAAAAAGAGAGAGATACTTCTGGCATAATAGTCTGTTGGGAAGCTGTCAAAATTCAAAGCCTTGTCAGACAATGGTGAGCATCCTGTAACAACTTGGTGTATTTGGGGCTCCGTTAGAAGACTGCTTAAGTAAGAAGTTAAGACAGTAATTTCACGCAATACCTTCTGTAGACATTCAACCCGGGGGTGGAGGAGTTACCAGCTTTTAAAGCTGGTAACATGCTCTGTAGGCTACTGATTTTCACAATTATTTTGGACTAAGCATTTGTCAGTAACAGACACAAAGCTGCTTCCAAGTATTACGAAGAGCAATGCGATTAAACAGAAAGTCAGCAGAGATCCAGGAACTATTTTCTTGATTCCATTATTGGCTATTTGGTAGGAGAGCCACAAAACAAAATTACTGCTGGGCCCTAAAACAAACAGTTTCTTAACATCAACTGTAAATGTCTGGGTTCATTTAATACTCAGAAATGTGATGAAACCCCAATAGATAAATTAATTACTGCAGGAAGTTAGATGAACTACTGCATGAGTGTCCTTCAGCACTGTCACTTTCTGTCCTTTCTTCGCTGCTTGTTGAGGCTGCAAGCACTTGGGGCAGGCAGAGCAAAATAAATCCCGATGCCTTCTGATCTGGAAGGATGTGAAGCGGAGCACTGAACAGGCTCAGATGGCTGCCAGCTCCTCTGTCTCACACTTGCAAAGTCTCAGGAAACATTAGCCTATAGCACCTGACAGCACATTCAGAAATCCATACGTATATGTATGTATGTATGTATAGTAGATAGCAGGAGCAACACACTTTTGAGATTAAAAATATTTACATTACAGTTTTCATATTTCATTTCCTCTACTGAAGTATCTACATTATTTAGAAACCAAGACCATTTACACACAAAAATACCAGCTGTTGTATTTGGAAAGCCATCTCTAAAACACCATAATGTTAGCGTGAGCACAATTCTACAGAAAACATTTTCCACCACTCCTAGTGTTTAGCTTTAAAAGTTTTCATAGGATCTTTTTTTTTTAAGTAACAACTAGTGTACTCTTTAAACCATTTATTTAGTTATAAAACAGATTTGTGTACATGAAGTGGTGACATTTGTCAGCTGTCTTGGTGCTGCTTTGTTCTGATCCTATTCCTTGTAACACTATGAGATGCTTACCATCCAGGCTAGAGCTACTGATGCTGAGAGGTGGAGTAGGACTTCATGTGCAGAAGTCCTTTCTTTCTTTCTGCAGAGCCCTGAAAACTGGACATTTTAATATTAGATTAGATTTCACAGAAAGAGTTAACCAAGTGCTTCACTCCAAGTGCAAAAAAGTAGAAAGTATAGCAAGAGAGACTGGCCACATAAGGAGTATTTGCCAGGCTAAGCTGAATATTCAAGGCAGTGCATTTACAGGCACTCAGGAGATGAATATTTGCTTCACGTCCACTATTTATGGCACACTACAATACAGTAATGATTTCTAAAAAAGGGGGGGAAATGCTCTGGAAGTGTTACTGCCTTTAAGACACCTGTTAGAGTTTTGACAAACTCATACAAAACAACATTACTTACACAAGACATACTCTGCTGTTATGGTCTAAAGGCTTAAAACAGAATAGTCCAACATCGCGCCATTACTCATGAGTTGCAAAACCACAAAGGAATGTTGTTGTTTATCTTAAGTGACTGTCAATAAAAGCCTTCCACAAAACTAGGCTGTCAAGTGTTTTCTGTAAGTCATACTGTTCAGGGAACGTTTATATTAATCTCTGTAGTCAGATCTCCAGCGAGGAGAATACCAACCTGCAGTGGGCACCAGCAAGACGAAGGTCCACACATAAACCTCTGCAGCCCCAAGGGTTGGTCCAAGTTCTTGGCATGGTGCTCCTCCTACTAGGAATGCTGCCAAGCATGCGCGAGGGACAGCCAGGTTGGTCTTGCAGGAGCCATCTCAGGTTGAGACACAACAGCATCAGCCATATTGTCTATGTATTGACAATATTCTGGCCCCTCATTGATGTAATGAAGGTAAGGGGACAATTCGCTGGGCTGCCTTTTCTGCTCATTTGACTATAAAGCTATGCTTCTTCATTCATGAAATCTAGCTTTAATGTAGAGAGTAGACGGTTGTAAATATAAATTACACCTCTGTAATATTTACCCTTCTGTTTACTTTAGTATCTACTTCTTTAATATTTCTTCTGCTGTGCATAATACAATAATGGTGTGAAATGCCTTCTCTCAGGATACATCAGGTCTATAAACACGTTGTACAATTCCTTTGGGAATGGAGGAGTGCTTGTTTTCTAGTATTACGAGGCTTTCTTCTATAGTCCTATTAATTCACAAGTTACCAGGCTTTACATCTGCCATTATTCAAATACTGTATATTGGCTGTTCTGCCCCTCAAGCTACTGCATCCTTTTCAACCTTGTAAGAGAATAAAACTCCACGTTTGGAAGAAGAGAAGATTTCTACGGACAAAGGGTAAGGAGGATATTTTAGCCAGCAAAGAGAACGTTAAAAAAAAAAGTCATCTGACAAAGATGTATTTTACCTTTGACTGCAAACCCTACAGTATTCTCACTAAACACTTCTTCATACTTGGCCAAAGAACTCAGAAACAAGGGAAATAATAATTTAACAAAATTTGTAACATTGTCTTCATGAACTGACGATGTCTCTGGTTTGAAAGGATGCTTTTTTTAAGTGTACGAAGAATAATATTCCCCTTCCCTTATATTTGACTTTCCAACGAATAGATTTTGTTTATATCTGATTGTAGCAAAAGTAAATTAAATTTAAATAAACACAATATACACGAGGCTTTCAAGCTTTTGGTAGATACAAAACTTTATTCAAATAAATATTCAGGAAAACTTCAAATTACTGAAAAGAGACTTATTAAAGATCAAATTATTCCTCCACAATTATAGTGACTTTTACTTAACGTAGTTACTCCAAAATTCAGCAGCTCCCATCCTCATTGCGTGAAAAGCCAAGACTGGAAAAGATGTTACAAAAAGGGCAGTTAACATACTGCAACTTCATGAAACTTGGAAGAACATTGTTTCCTGCGATGCTTTACAGTTCCAAACATATGTTTTTGTTGTGATATTATGGTTCCTCAAGCCTTTTTCAACCCTAAATTACTACAGTTATTTAGCAGTATAAATAGAAGGATGGGAAAAAACATCAAAAAATGCAGAAGCAAGTTCTGTGCGCCTCTCCCACGAAGCCTGGGGCCGTCTAGCTGGAATGGCCTTAGAGGACTTTATGCCAGCATAAAAAGTTAAAGCTGCTTAATTCAGTTTTATGTAAGGATAAGGTAGCTGGAAACCATGTAGTCATGACCAGCTCCAAGCAAAGCCTCCTGTCCCTCTCCCCATGAGGGTGATAACACTGAGTCAGCCCCTAAAAAGCTGGTATCCCACGAACCATTCCTCTTTAGAAGAGACAGGTGGCCTCAAGAGCAGACACCAAGACACCAGCTTGAGAAAGAACAGATCTGAGCCACGAGCTGGGAGTTTTTCTGTAGCACTATGCCAAATATGACATCGTGCTTGAACTACAAACAAAAGCTAATAATAGTTTCTGATCTTAATTTACAAAACAGAGCTTTTACACATTTTTGGAGTCTTACCAGATTTGAAAGATCTGTGGAGTGTAATCATTGCCCAGGAGAACAGTCATATTCCTCTCCAGCCGCCACCAGAACCAATTAAGCAAGTACCGCCACTAGAAACAATTAATTGCTCTGAATCTGGTGAATCGCCCTACAAACATTCAAAAGGTCGTAACTATTGATTGCCAACTGCCCAAGCCCATTTATCAATAGGAAAAAATATCAATATTTGGCCTTTAAAAAGGCCAAGTTCCTGCTTCTTCATTTCAATCCAGTGTTTTCTACAGTAAAAAAAAAATAAATCCTTACAGGGTTTTCAAAAAAATGCTATCAACAGAGAAGTCACCAGGAAACCTCCTTGCATTTTGAAAGAAAAACTGAACAGGCCTGACAGTCCCACCAAGGACATCAGAGCTTTCGGCTCAACCTCAGTTCAGGTTCATGTAAGATGGTCTCAAAGATAAAGAAATAAATTTTTGAGAAAAAGTCAACCAAGCAAGCACTGAAGCCGTGAGACCAATTCTCCTTTCTCTAACAGTGATTCTTCTTGCATCAATACATTGCTTTCAGCCAACACCTATAGCAAGAACCAGCAGGTGGAACAAACTACTTGAATTATTTTACTTCTGTGGAGCAAGACCATGCACGTCGGCAGCTATCACAACTCAAACAACCTTCAGTATTTATAATCACGGGCTCACACATTTCAGTTGCAGAAAGTATTTAAGTAAGTCAGATCCGAGGACTACAGTTGATGTCAGTGCAGCAGATTTTTGGCATTTCAAATACCTGCAAGTGCTCCCATCGTTATGTAATGAAAACTGCTCTACTTCAAGACTGGCTCACTGTTTCAGGCTAAATGTTGATATTTGAAATACAAACAGTTTAATGGCTCGCAACCCGGGACAAACTTACTAAGCATGAACCAATACACCTTTCTGGTGATCCCCGTGATTCTGGCCCAGAGCTGTTTCATCCTACAGGATAACCAACCAGTGCAATGAACTGAAAAGGTCACCTTGGATCAACTAATTTCACTCCATTTTGGGTAGAAGGCCTTTGTAACTTTGGGCAGGGACAAGAGTGATGGCGGCAGTTTAAAAGCCAGTGTACCCGCCATTTCAGCGAAGTCGCCGAGGCGAAGGGCTCCGGAGCGGAGGATCGCGACGGGGGACCCTTCCTAAGGCGGCAAAACCCACGAAGCCAAAAGCGCAGGGCGAGAGAGGGCACCCCAGCCCCCCCCGGCCTCCGAGCGCGGGAAAGAGGGAGCTGCTGACGTGCGGCAGCTCTGACTCAGAGTGGGCAGGGACAAGAGTGATGGCGGCCTAATCCCCTCACGTACAAGAGCAGCCCCCAGGGAGCGCGAGCGACCAGGAGCGCGGCGAACAGGACGGGCAAACAGGGCGTGGCACGTCAGCAGGGCGTGGCGCGGCAGTTTGCGAGGCAGTTCACATAGGCAGGGCGCGCGGGCAGGGCGCAGTCCCCCGCCTCCTGGCTCTAAAGGCTAACTCAACTCAACTAGGGGTCGTCATCCTCCCAGGAGAGGACCCAGCTATGGTTTCCATGCCCCCGAAAGCCATCGCCAGAAGGAATGTGGCGACCCAGACGGTGCTCCCACACGAACATAGAGCTGTCCAGGTCTCTGGCTGCAGGGAGTGCCTGAGCCTGTCGCTCGTACCGGAGGGCAAGCAGAGACTACAGCTGTTTTTGGTGCGAGCAGGTGAATGATCTGCTCAGCCTGGTGGCAGAGCTGAAAGAAGAAGTGGAAAGGCTGAGGAGTATTAGGGAGTGTGAGAGGGAGATAGATTGGTGGAGCCACACCCTACCATCCCTGAGGCCAAGGCAGCAGATGGAGGCTCCACAAGAAGCAGAGGGTCCCCTACCCTCTTGCCACCAAGCAGAAGGAGGCGACCTGAGGGATGGGGGGGAATGGAAACAGGTCCCTGCTCGGGGTGGCAGGCGAATCCTCCCCCACCCTCCCTCACCTTCCCAGTTGCCCTTACACAACAGATATGGGGCTCTGGAACTTGAGGGCCAGGCAGATGAGGAGGTAGGTGAAGATCCATCCAGGGGGTTGCCTAGGGTGAGTCAGTCAGCCCCACGCATTATGACTGCCTCTGTTAAGAAGGAGGGTAATTGTCGTGGGCGATTCCCTTTTGTCGGGAACAGAGGGCCCAATATGCCGGCCCATCTTTATCAATGATCTGGACGAGGGGATCGAGTGTACCCTCCGCAAGTTTGCAGATGACACTAAGCTGAGTGGAAGTGTTGATCTGCTTGAGGGTAGGAAGGCTCTACACAGGGACCTTGACAGGCTGGACCAATGGGCTGTGACCAATTGTATGAGGTTCAACAAGGCCAAGTGCCGGGTCCTGCACTTGGGCCACAACAACCCCATGCAACGCTACAGGCTTGGGGATGAGTGGCTGGAAAGCTGCTTGGCAGAGAGGGATCTGGGGGTGTTGATCGACAGTCGACTGCATATGAGCCAGCAGTGTGCCCAGGAGGCCAAGAAGGCCAATGGCCTCCTGGCTTGTATCAGGAATAGTGTGACCAGTAGGACCAGGGAAGTCATCCTTCCCCTGTACGCGGCACTGGTGAGGCCGCACCTCGAGTACTGTGTTCAGTTTTGGGCCCCTCAGTACAAGAAGGATATGGAGTTGCTGGAGCGTGTCCAGAGAAGGGCAACGAAGCTGGGGAAGGGTCTGGAGCACAAGCCTTATGAGGGGCGGCTGAGGGACCTGGGGTTGTTTAGCCTGGAGAAGAGGAGGCTGAGGGGAGACCTTAGCGCCCTCTACAACTACCTGAAAGGAGGTTGTAGCGAGGTGGGTGTTGGTCTCTTCTCCCAACTAGCAAGTGATAGGACAAGAGGCAATGGCCTCAAGTTGCGCAAGGGGAGGTTTAGATTAGATATTAGGAAAAACTTCTTCATGGAGAGGGTTGTCAAGTATTGGAACAGGCTGCCCAGGGAAGTGGTGGAGTCCCCACCGCTGGAGGTATTTAAAAGACGGGTAGACGAGGTACTTAGGGACATGGTTTAGTAGTGGACAGGTACGGTTGGACTTGATGATCTTAAAGGTCTTTTCCAACCAAAAGATTCTGTGATTCTGTGATTCTGTAATTTCCCCTTAAATGCAAAACAATCATGATTTTTAATATCTGAAGGTCAGTCTACCTTTCATCCTTTCGTTCAGTTTTAGTCACAGATTCAGCCTAGGGGCTTGTGCTTTAATTTGAACCAAGTGTTGAATACTTCAAGTTCTAAAACCAGAACCTAAACTCAGAATTTCTAATAAGCTTACTTCCTTTTCTTTGAGCTTTCCTTCGTCAATATTTTCGTTCCACAAGAGACCACTTCCAGTGCAGTGAAATGAAACAAACTCAGTAAGAAACCAGACTCTGGCAGGGTCCTAGGAGCTGTTACTCTTAATCTATTAGATAGTAAAAGATCACAGTGCCTAGGCACTCTGTTCCTCTTTCCTTGTGTTGATAGATCTGGGGTAGCTTCTCTGGAAAGCATATAGCAAGTACAATCAATATGGGGAAAAAAGAAGTCCATTATTCTTATTTCTCATGAAAGAAAACCTTTAAGTCGCTGTTAAGAGTACTAAAACCTGATGGGAGCAGCTTAAAGCCTACTTAACGCACTGGTATGTAGAAATGCTCATCAAGCCATGGTGGTGAGACGGTGGGTGTGAGTGACTTTGGCCCAGCACCACCACGTGCTGCCTCATGGCCCACCACAGGGAACAGGGCCAGGGACACAGGAAGAGAGAGGCAGGAGCTCGTCCCCCCCTGAGCCAATGATGGAGAGGATTACCCAAAGCAGCTCTCTGGGAATGACTCAGAAGCCAGACCCCTATAATTCATTACTTAATTCTAACTACTTCGGAGAGCAGGCTGCAAAAGAGCTAATTAGCTTCACAAGCTACCTAAAATGCTGAAGCGGGAAAGAAGAATTTGCTTGAAGTGTACCCTTAGTAATATGTTTTTGTGATTTTAACTTTTTTAGTGACTTCAGTCCATTCCTATAAATCTGTGGTTTGAGTAAACATGCTTTTATCATTAAATCTTCTCAGTGATAAAGCTGACTCAGAGTAATACGATACACACGAAGACCTCCTTCTTTCCAGGGTACCGAGTCATCTTTCCAGGGCGAACCCGTCACTCTGTTTCCCACTGAATAGCTCAAAGCCTTCGTGAAAGCCTCCCAGCAATCTGCCACAGGGGCGCAAGTTTTTGGCTATAGCTTTTCAAAAGCTATCTGCCTATGCAGTCCGGCCTCTCTGAGCAGCGTGAAGACAGTGGGAAAAAATCCCGGAACTCCAGCATCAAAAGAAATTGTATTTACACTCAGCCTTCCAGGAAAAAAGATAAACAATGTCATAACAAATATTCAGCAGGGTCCTTATGGAAACAAGCATGCTGTACACCTAAACTCCAGGTACCACCTCACCCACGTACAAGTCGTTTGGTGCCTATCCCACCAGTTTGGAGAGAAACAGGAGGAGAACACCTCGGCTGAGACATGCAGCCTGAGCACAGAGCCTCCTCATTAGGGCGGCTGATTAAGGACTGATTACCACAAACACAAGGACCCATCCAGGACCAGACGAACAAGCACAGGGACACCAGTAACATTGCTGGTGCCAAGGGAGCCCCATTCACTGCTCCCCAGGCCATCACAGGAGGGGGATCAGCCCAGTGGGGTGGCACCCCCGGGAGGGCTGGCCCCACAGCCCCCCTCAGCTGAGGGTACAGCCTACGGGGCATGGGGAAAAGCACCTTGGGACTGTGCAAGACTCACCAGGGGATGTTTTTAAGGAGATTGTGGGAATGCCTGAGACTTATTATGGGGTGTTTTGGGGGTGGGGGGTGGAAGGTGGGGAAAGAGAGGGGTCAGGGTGGACTGGGCAAGAGCAAGCCTGGGGAAATAGAAGCGAAAGGGGATAACAGGGGCCAGTCACACAGAAATACATTTCTGATCAGTATCTCGCCATGCCCTGCGCCCGACCAGCACGATGCCTTCTTGTTAAGCTCTGTTTCCAGCTACTTTCCTGGGTAAGGGGCAGCCTATTCTGCCTGCACGTGTGTGTACAGGGCTCCGAGCAGCAACTGGAGCCAGACCATGGGCAGAGGGGCCCGAGCGGCTGAGGTACTGGCAACTGCAGTGGGGCTGTGCCGTGGGGGCCTGCATGCCCACATGCCACCAACTGGGGAGACTGGGATCCCGAGGCAGCTACAGACTAGACTGAGTATATATATGTGCATACATATGCTATATATCTTTATATGTCTATATAGATGTGCTATATAAACGTCTATAGTTGACTTTCGTCTCAAAGAGCAGGAGAGGAGAAACAGGATCAGGCCATCTATGTCACTCATGTTTCTGTGACTGCTGTGTGCCCTCTGTCTGTGTTGATCCATGTGTATATATAACCATGTATACACACACACACACACACACATATATAGTGTGCATGTGTGCCTATCAGGGATAGATGCTGGACCTGGGGACACAGAGCCGCAGCAGCCTAACCTCTATTTGGCTGTTAGATTCTGCACCCCCTCACCCTCCACACTCTCTTGAAATGCTACCAGACCTTCAGAATGTATTTTTAAAATCATTGGTATAGCTTAAAATGTAAAGTGCTGTTGGAAAGCATCAAACAGTTCTTCTGAAACCTACATCACCAGATCGCAGCATTGATCATAAAATGCTTTTTGCAGCTCTGCGTGATATTGCTGGATCCAGCTGAGGAATCCTAATGACCACAGGAGGCTTTAAACGCCTTTACACAGCAATTTGCAACATGAAAAGGCACTGGCTTACTTTATACTGCTAAAACACATACAGTCTCTTCTTTTAGCATCTCAGAAAGTGATCAAAGAATCACCCTTCTTTCAATGCTGGATTCTTGTAAAAAACAGTTTCACTACCTTAATCGTGTATATCTGAATGTTGTTAAAGAATAACATAGATAAAACAAGGAATTGGACTAATGCCAGTTTTTAAAAAAAATCTATATACAGGTAACTAGGAAAAGTTCAGGAGTCCATCCTTATCAAGAAAATACTACAAACACACATTTGGGAAAACTGTTTCCTGCTTTCTGAGAAACCATTTCAGCTGTGGAGTACAATGAGGACACATTATAGACAAGAAAACACGGACAATTTATTCACTGGCTCAAAGGGATTGGAGAAGTCCAGGAAAAATCAAAACGAGGAACCAGTCTCCAGTCCCTTGATCCTGAGAGTGAACTGCCTTTAGAAATCAGAGGTTCACTGGTAAGTACTAGGTACTGCTTTTCACTGCAGTGTAAAAATAGAAAGCCTCAAAATAGAAAAAAGAACAAATTCTCCTCTGTTAGGTTCAGCTTGAAAAACTAGTAAGCTTTGGTTCTCAGTGTTTACCATGGATGAGATAAGCTATACCATGGGAGTCAGCTGTGAAGAGAGAGTTTTGAGATCATGCTAATTTCTTGGGGGAATGGGGGTTCTTTGGTGTAGGTCCAGCTCCTGAGAAAGGGTTTGACACAAAGTTCACTGAAGTCTCTCTCTGACTACAGATAGTTTTACGACAGGTCCAGAGGACCATGCAACATGACTTTCATGTATAGAGCAGGAACTCCAGGACCTGATGGGATACAGCTGATGAGAGCAGTCACCGTCACATGTAAGATCCTGAAGGTAGCAAAGGATATTCTGCTACTGGCAGAAAGGCCAGAGAAAATGCACGGAAATGCAAAGAAGAGACACCAGACGAGGGTTTTCACGTTCCTGCTGCTGACTTCTACGCTGATCATTGTATTCAACGCCAGCCACAAGTTTCTTCAGGGTCCATGAATTAGAACTCTTAGGTGAGAGATACAGACTGAATTGGGACATCAAAAATATCACGGATTACCACAGGTAGCCCTTTTACTAACGCACAGTATAAAGCACTGTAAACAGGAACAGAGATTCCCCATTTAAGGCTGTAGATACTCGGGTGTTATGAAACAAAGTCTAAGCCATACCTTAAAAATGTAAGTTAAGGAAACAGAGTCAGCAAAAGAACTGAGATTACCTCAGTTCACATGACTGAAGACGTACACCTGCAATCCAGGCTTACAACCTGCCGTCTTGCTGTATCTGTGGTTGCTGCTTAATATTCAAGAAACAGAAGTGGCAAGAAGACCTCCTATTCTTCCTAAGGACCTCCTTAGTGAAGGGATGGTCTCAGATGGGCCCAAGTCTCCCTTGGAGAGGTGGAATGGTGCTTCCCGGAGGGTGAGTGAGCAAGGAAGAGATTGACATTGAGGTTAGCTTAGTTTGCACCCTATTTTTAACTCTGTCCATTTGAATATAAACACATTTTTATTTTACTTCGAGTCAAGGAACAATTTAATTTGTGCTAAGAAACACATACATAGCATAAAGCGGTTACACCGTGCTTTAACAACACCTCCAATACAGAGGATAAAAAAAATTTATGTTTCCTATGAAAACAATGGTGTGCATTCATGCTGTACGAATTTTCAGTAGTCTAGCTCAGGAGGTTAAAATTCAAAAGTAAGCTTTTCACCATTTATGGCTTGTGTTTTCTTGTTTATATTGCACTCTGCCTTCAGAGAGACAAGGCCAGACAATTAGAGTTTCAGTCCTTCAACATCAGAGCTGTGTTATTATGCATGGGTTTCCAACACTAACAAAATTACTTGTATCCAAAATAAAACTGTTAAATGAAATTAGGAAAAATAGTTCATGTTCATAGCAGCAACGTAGCTATTCACAGCGGCTTAAATGCTCTGTTTCGCATTTTGAAAAATTAATTTGGAAGCCAAGCTGCATAATCCTATCTCTTTAAGACAATTTGGATTTGCCATACTAAATGGCACAAATAAGCATTAAATATAAATCACATCTGTTGCACTTATCTGGTTATTTTTAATCCTAAAAATGCAAATTTAAATTGTTTGAAGGCAAAGTCACGTTGCTGACTGTTGAAAAAACAGCTGTGTCTGGGTTTCATTGGGCTGTGTAAGCAGTGGCACGGGATGGGGGCACACTGAGGACACGCACATGCATGCAGGTCACTCCACAGGATGCTCTCATGTGCCCCATCACAGCAAAATGTTGAGCACTACTGTTTTAGACTGTTCTGGATACATTCACTAGTGTTCATCAGAAGCTCAACAGCGAGGGAGAAAAAAAAACACATCTGTTTCCTAAAAAAGCTATGAAGAAACCCCCAAATTCTGCATTCTCCCCATGGACGAGGAGTGGTAAGTTCATGAGAAGTCCCCAAACGTGCCTCATGTCTTTATACGACAGGAAATCTAGTTAGATACAAATGCTGACACTCTTGTGTGCTCTATCCAAGATGTTTCAGGTCATGAAACAGACATCTCTCAGCTAAATACTACACTCATTTTCACAGGACAAACCACAGCAATACTTTCAAACCACAGCTAATCCCATCCAAATGGGAATGTAATCTGTTTGAATAAATAAGAAGTAAAAAAGAGGAGCGAAGCCAAAGAATAATGAGCGTTTCTCAGGGCTGTGTGTCACGGCTAGCTGAGTATCTGAAATTGAGGTTGCATCATTTATACTGTATACTCCGAAAAAGACAAACTGTGCCCTGTAAGGCAACACGGACAATGTCTTGGGACAAAAGACTCCACGGGCTAAATTGTGATTTTCTGCTTGCTGGAGAGTGCTCTTTGAAGTTACTGCATATTAATTCCTCCTGTAATTGTATTCACACAGGTGCACACACTTGCATTATGAATTTTTCATCTTCTTCTACAGCACTGAGCATTTGCCACAGCCAGAGCCAGAATGACCGACTCCACGGCACACGGTCTGACTAGCGCAGAGCTTCTTGAGCAGCATGCACTAACTTCTAGTGATGTCCAAATACTGCATTTCTTAATACTTTTTGCCATAACCATCAAAATGTTTCAAATGGCTGCAGCGGAGCCTACAATTATATTGCAACTATTCCTACTGCAGAGTGATTTTATATCCCACACAGAATTTATGGATGTTGCAAAACTGAACTGCAGTAGTATAAGTTTCATCTCTAGCACAAAAACTTCTTACTGCGTAAATTGAAGATAACATATTTGGTACATATAATGAGAAATAAAAGCACAGTGGGTATGAAATGCCTTCCCGATGCTGAGGTATTTGGACGCGTGTCACTCTGCAATGCCAGCTGAGCTGACTGCAAAGGTTATGGCCCCTGTCCTGCCCCAGCTCCCTGTCATCTCCCTGTCACTGGAGATTAACGCCTGCCCTGGACTGCTGGCTTGGCTGCTCCAAGGATTATTCCGGCACCTTTTGAGCAGAAATAGCCGCGTTAAGAGAGCGCAGTACTGGAAGCTAACCCGGCCAACTGAGACTTAGCAAAATGTGGGTCCCAGAAGCAGCTCTGCCGGCCACCTGAAGCAGTGCCGTGCCAGTGGGAGCACCCCATGAGCAGCTGGGATGGGGACTTCTCCATCCCAGCAAGCTGGAGAGACAACGTGATCACAAGTGAGACTCTAAACCCTATTTCTTTGTCTGACATCCCAAAGCATCCTGGGTTTACACCTGAAGACCCTGCACCCCACAGACCTACAGACATGCACCAAGCCTGCTCTGAGCATCCACCTCTCAAAAGCCCCTGAGAGACTGCAGTGCTGAACACTGCAGATCTGGCAGATTTCTTCCATTTATGTATAGTTTTTAAAGAAACAACCTTTTAATACGTATGAAAGGTAGAATGACCATTCCCAGTATGTCCGACAATAAATCTCCCTGGAGACATCCAAAATCCACCTCCCTGCCTCCTGCTAGATGGCCCCACCTTCCACACCAGGGTCTCTTCAGAGGCTGGGTTTAAGATGAAGCTATCCTAATCCTGTGCCTCCAGTCTGCGACTCCAGTTTTTTATTGTTTCTATTTCTCCTTCCCCGTGAATATTCCTGAACTAGCTTTTATAACTGTTCATGTCATCCCAGAAGACATTTAAGTGGAAACACATGTGATTTTGACCATTTTCCTTTCTGTCACAAGGATCGAAACAGCCACAGGGAAACCGCCCGCAGCGTTATCAGAATCACTTGTCTGCAGTTTGGCAAAGTTCACGCACTGGCAAGTCCTGGAGTTGACTAATGGCAGAATCTGGAAAACAGTTTTTAGCCCAGCACATTTGGGAGACAGCTCCTCCTGAAATCAAAAGAACTACAGACGTTTTTCTCTAAACTTAAATTCTACCAGAACTGGTAATGCACGCATCTTACTCCCTCAGCTATAAAATGTAGTCTCACTTTTTTCTGAAATGTTGACCTTGTGTAACTTCGCCCAAAATCTCCCCAAATAATAAGATCTAAAAGCCATCAGAATAATTTTTTTAATTATATAACTATGTGAAAAAGAATAGAGCCTCCCTTTTTGCTCAGCAGCAATAAAGATACTCAGAGATAACATAAGGACGTCAGTGCCGCTGCGATCTATATAGGATTCCAAATATGCCTGTAACCAAAACCTCTTTAAAGTACAGCCTGGGTTAAATAAACAAAGACTGATCACGACTGCTGCAAGCCAGTGCTCAGCTGAGTTCAGTCGCTGCATATCCAAAGGTCTTGCTGGATGAATATTCAAACAATACATTCAAACTCACGACCTTGGACTCTGCTAAAGAAAATTCCAGGAGACCTCCGAGGTCTGATCCTCCACGATCTCCCTGGGAAGGGAATGTAGAAATTAATGACCTGAAAGCATAACACAACAATCTGGAAGAAAATATAAACCATACTGAACAAGAGTTGTGAAAAAGGTAAATAACTGCAAACAGCCATAGAGCAACTTTGACAGATATCAAAACCACAGTAGGGGCAGGGGAGGAGGGGAAGGGAAGAATATAAAATTGTAGTATCAAATGACAGCACATAATATGCCAAAGAAAAACTTTGTTGAAAATGGATATAAAACTCCGTGCACATACTGTGAAATTGTGCTGCTGTAGCCAAACTGGGGACCAAACTATGTGAGAAAATAAGCCAAGAGTTGACAGTACTCCCTACTCAGAAGGGCTGTGCTGCTTAACACGTTGTTCAAGTACACTCATTATCTAGAAGAATGAAATACTAAAAGGAGTACTCTTTCCTTAGTAGCCAAAAGCACAGATTGTGCAAAGATCTCACTTAAAACAAAGAAAAGCCTCTTTTACTTTTCAATATCAATGCTTACCTTGGCCCTAGACAGTCCAAAAGCAACAAGGGAAATTTTTCCTTCATTTTCGGTTGTGGCATATACAGACAACTGCGACCTCTTGCTAGGTGAGTACAAGAACGACGACTTCATTGACTTGCATCCTCCTGAGCACACAGGCTGTGGTCTCATGGGATATCTAGACAAAAGTTGTATCTACACCGCCTGCTTGGCCAGCTCCAGCCTGGGGCTCACACTCTGCTACACACAGTGCTAAGTCATGAACCCAAAACAGAGCCCCCCACTTCTCCCTGCAGTCCCCCCCAGCCCGCAAGGCCAGTTTCAGAAATGCACTAAGGGCAGCCCAGTGAGCCGTAGTCACAGAAACAACGCTTGAGAGGTAGCTAAGGCTTCCCAAGCTCTTTCTCTCCAGCACCCAGATGCACTGCTCCTTCATTTTATTTTTGGGACACGGAAGAGTGATGCCCTCCCCAGCCCAATGCCAGCCGTCTCAGAAGGACTTCGGGGATACAGGCAACTCTGAGCATACGGGACACCCACACTCACACAGCTGATGCCCGGGAGGCAGCACAGCATAGTTTTTCTTCCCACCCATCCCTGCCACTTCTTTGCTTATTTCATGGCTGACTTGGGTATGAGCACAGAAGTGATTCACTTGCTGAAAGATCTTAAGCCTACAGCGCTCCTAGAAGTGTGCTGGAAGAGAAACTTGCGGTCATGACATTTGGGAATAAAAGCAAAACAGGTAGAAGAAGGGAGGGCGCAAGGATGAGGAAAATATACAAAAGCTGCATGATTTCTTTGCACCTTTTGCATTCCATCTTTATAGTGGAAGGACATTACCAAAATAACACCCGTACTTACTCTTTCCCGAAATATACTGTTGATAGCTGAAGATGAGAAAGAGCAGAAATAATGATGGCCAGGTATGGTTTGCATCCAAGGATTCTGAACAATAGAGGTATAAGTGACTGACAAGATGGATAACTATGGCTTTTACTTATTTTATTTCTAAACAGATCTATTTAGACAAGCAGACAAGCGGTTATAACTCAGCTACAGACAGTGTATGACATTCTTAGCACACAGAAAATTTCCACAAAAGAATAAACAACAAACTTTTAGAATGTGAAAATCTTATTTGCTATAATCTTATGTTTTCGTATTGTATTAAAATAATTCATACAAATTAATCAAACATTAATCATTCATACAAAGTAATCGAACATTACACATCTGCTGCTGAAGTTTGGAGGAAGTTAAACCACTGAACTAGAGAACAAACTGCTTAAAGACCTGTAGGATGCATCAAAGCAATAAACCAGCAAAGTGGTTTGCTCAATCACAAACTACTTTGCTGATAATAAAGAGCATTTCCTTCAGTTTGACCCAGTTCAAGAACTAGTTCATTTAAAGGCTGAGGAACGGATTAGAAGAAAGGATTTTTTTTTTCCCTCCTCCAAATCTATAAAAACTTGGCAGAAGAGGCTGATATAGCTCTAAAATCTGAAAGAAATGGAAACCAAGAACAGTCCATTCAGACACCTACGTTGTCCTACCTACAGATACTGCCCAGGATTTCTAACAAGTTAATAATTCCCTTAGTTGCAGACGCAAAGCATGGCTTGTTTTTTCAAATGTCCAGCGTACTTGATGTAGGCTGAACACACACTAGTGCATTTTGCAGTCTAATTTCATGTAAAAGCAATTCTGTTCACATGCTTCAAGGCTGCTCCAGGACCTGAACCCCAGCTCAGTGAGTGCAAGTGATGAACAGAGTTGTTTCAATGCACACTCCTGATCCAAATTAAAACGATAATTTTAATGCACATACAGTGTTGTTTAACTGATCGTCTGATAATTCCCTTAGTTTCAACAGCAAAACATGGGTTTAGACACTTTTCAGTGCTTCTCATATATGTAACTCAGTATTATTGAAACAATTTTCTAACACTGATTTTCTGCCTCATGAACTGAATTCCAAGAAGACATCACCATGAGTAAAATATGACCACATGCTGCATACATCATTCACCATTTATAACAAGAGTATGTACGCAGTTCGTCAGTCTGAATGGCAAAAGAAGTACCAAATTAAGGAAAAGATTATATTACCATTGACACTCAACACATGAAATGGCTACCAATCAATACAATCGATCTTGCAAGAAAAATAACTATGAAATACAATCCAAAAAGTTTTACATCAAATCCCTTGCTTATTAATTAAGTACATGTTTAAAATCAGTGATTAAAATCACTTCAGCTAACCAGCCTGGACTGCAAATCCAAACATGATTTAAAGGACTACTAATAAAAATATAATTGAAGACCCACACAAGAAGCAGACAAGGGGTTATAACTCAGCTGTAGACAGCATATGACATCCTTAGCACCTGGAAAATTTCCCCAAAAGATTAAATAACAAACTTTGAGAATGCCAAAAGCATCTGAGGACAAAACACAACTGAATACATTAGTTCTTTCTAGTTTACTGTAATTTACTCTTAATGAAATTACAGGTGCTATTCACACCTTTGTCTGTATTTTCCAGATAAATTTTACTGGTTTGGTGACATTAGTGACATTCTTCTCTCTTCCTTGATTAAAGGGACGTGTCTGCAGCTACATTTATTTTAGGAATGTGATGAGGCAAAGTTTGGATGTTTACATACCCATGACGGACAAGGAAGCTTTGTGAAAGCTTTTTGCCGAGCGCCCCCAAATCACTTCAAATTGGCTACGTTTTCTCTGGGAGTCTGTTCCTTACTCCTGAAGGCTGTTTGCAACCCAGAGTTATATTATCCTAAAGAAATTAAACCCATTTTGAAGAGTCATGGGTGAATGCATTTTCACAAAGAAAGTGAGCCCCAGTTCAGCTGAGCTCTGAAAGCCAACCGGGGACCTCAGGGAAACATGAGGACGGGGAATAGGAGAGGACACCTCACCTACCACTATCGTTAGCCATGATGCTAATGCAAGCATGAAGCATTTTGAATCATCTTAATGGAGCAGACCCCAATAATCCGAAGCAGAGTGGAACCAAGATATAGAAGACACTGAACGGAGACTGCAAATTTTTCAGATTAAAACTAAACCAGCCCTGGCCTTCTGAAGGGCCATGTTTATACAGATTGTGCTGAAGTGGGTGGAATTTTAATCATTTCATTTGCAGCTCACCATTAACAAAGCCAAACAAAACAACAAAAACCAGCAATTGCAACAACTCCACATTTCCACACATGTATAGAAACGTAACAAAGTAACTGTTATTTTTTGAGCATTCCCAGAATTCTGACCTGGATGGACTGGCTTTAAAAAAAAAAAAGCATTCTTCTCTTTCAGCCTTAGCATTTTGGCAGTTGGTTAAGCGCAATCCCGTATGAGAGGCCACCTAACAAGAACACAAAACTTGCAAATTTAAGCATTCAAAACTGGAAACTTTTGATGATAAAGCTGCTGCTTGTATAACTTTGACTCTAAACTCAAGTGGGAAGTAGTTATTAATTATACAGTCACACAGAATTTCTCTAGCATGATGCTCTACGCATTTTTTTCTATAACTCTACACATATTAATGTTGTTGCTGGAAAAAGCAGTGGATACACAATCACATGCAAAAACGAAAAGCACCTGTGCAAGTCACATAATAAAAGCAGTTACATGGTACTTTCTTCCTAATAAACAGAAGAGCCCTAAGGGTTAAGACACAGCCAATCTAAATCTTCAGCTAAATCAGCTCCGTGGACTACTTCTTCAGCGATGGATTCAGGAGCTCCTCTGCGCCCTTGGGTCCAGCTGGTTCTTGACCCTACCCAGGGGCAGGACCTGGGTTTGCACCAGACCTGCTCCTCCCACTCCCTTGTCTCTTCACTTCTACATGAGGGGAAAAGAGTTACGCACAAGGGAAGCAAGATTCAACCTATTCATGTGGCTTCTTTATCTTAGCAGATGGGGATCAGCTCCCCAGCACGTCCCTGTCCGAAAGTGGCACTCACGTTGAGACGCGCCACGCGCACGTCTCAGTTAGCTGGTCAGTACTTGGCAAGGCAACGCTCCTCTTCCTATGCTAGAATGGCACTGGGTAGGAAGTCTGAAGCTAATTTACTAAACACAAGCTTAAAGAGGACTTTGGAGGAAAACATTATGCTCTACAGCTTCCTCAGATGTGAGGCCAACAATGAATCTTTATTTTTGTCCAGTTTTCACACATACCATTTGGCCTGCCAAAGCCAAATGTGGGAAACATTTTGTCCTTTATTTCGAACGTACACAAATTATTCACGCATGAAACTATACAGGAACATGTGCATGTGCAAGAAACGTATTTGCAATGTTATATGGGGGTAGTTCTTTTAAACCTTATCTTTTCAGCTGCATATTTGTTTCTGATGGCAGCATATACATATGAAATTATATTTATATGGAAACATCAAAATGAGTGAGGTCCTTCAATTCAAGGGACACTTAAAAACATACATCCACATAAATCAGATTATACAGCATCAATATAAATGCCCAGCAGTTAGTGATAAAATCTTCTTATGAATTTCTGTTGTCCTACAGATCCTCAGTTCACAGATTCATTCTGGCTATGCATAAAATATACACTTTTTATATCCATTTTATGTGTTTTTTTATCCTTCTCCCGGGAGCAGAGGAGGACAGAGTATAATATTGCTTGTATATATAAAGACAAAATAATTCATATCCTGTTGAATGCTACTTCTAACATGAATGACATGTCAGCTGTCTGCTTCCAAGGTGTGGTAAGGCATCTAAGCGAAGAAATGCCATACACCATACAAAAATGACTAAAAATATTTTGTCACAAATTCTACGTTATAAATATATTCATGTGTTAATTCACTGGTTGCAAACAGCATAACAGATGTGCCAGTAATCATACAGATTCGGCATTTCTTTCCCATTCGGTATATTGGATTAAGTCATAGGAGCAACACACTTTCTAAATGAATGTTGCTTACTCCTCTCGCAATATGATCGAGTCTCTCTATGAAGATCTAAGCCACGCAGTACCGAGTCATCTAAAGAGCAAAGAACAATAATGAAGTGAAATTAAATAAGCCCGTGGATGTAGGAAGTCTGGAAGGAGGCAGATCGTGTCTTACACAAAAGATTATCAAGAGACTCGTGCAGGGGCATACCGGAGTCAGACACGGCATTGCCTATGGAAGTAAAACAGAGCCGTGATTGATGGGACATCTTAAACAAATATTCACACCAAACCAAAATTTCCAAAATGTTTTTTAAAGAAATACAGTAAATATGAAACAGTGTCAAGTAAAAACAAATCGGGTCCTTATCTCACCGGCGCAGTTGACATTGTATTACAGCTTCCCAGCAGGTGTTCGTGTTAGATTAGGCATGGTAAGATCTAATAAATACAGTCTTCCCTACTACGGGAAGGCAAATTAACTGAAAAAACAAACCCCAATCACAGACAGAAATAAATACCGTCAAGCGGAGACCGCAACAGAGTCCTGACTGACAGTATCGCACTATAAGCTTTTTTGATTGAATATTAGTTTTCATTTTATTAAAATAAACACATGTATTAAAAATGGACTGTGTGTCGTGATTCCCTGACAAAAAATTATACTGCTTCAGTCCCAAAACAGGCACCAGGATACCCTCTATTATTTCAGTATAAAAGACCATATTTCCTTCGTGAGCGTTACATGACCAACCCTAATTTTAAAGCTGACTTATTTGTGACCTTTTCCTGTTAGGAAGAGCATGGTGTTTACACATCTGTTGAAACACCATACCATTTGCAAAGTAATATTTAATTGATTCCATAAGATGTTAAGATGTGTTTTAAATAAGACCACCACTGATAAAGAAACCATGCCAGTTAAAATCAGCATGCTGCTTGATAAAGCTTCATGTTCATTGGCCATACCAATCTCTCTAGCTTTAAAAAAAAAATAAATAGCAGAACTGGCTACAAAAGTCTCTGATTTTCTGGCTAGAAATATTTCTCTTACAGACTAGTGCCTTGCGTCTTTGCAAAATGATCAAAGCACGGCACTTTGAAGTCTAGCACATTCTAGCAAGATAAAGGCACCATAAATATTAATTAATTCTGCATGTGAGCGGTTCTCTCCTACTGTGTGTATGAGCAGACTTGGAGCCCAGGATCAGGAATCAACCAAAAGCTGATATACATGCCTTTAAGGAGAGCCAATTGTATTCCCTCAAAATTGAAAATCTTATTTTTTCAAGTAGCTTAAAGAGACTCATCAAAAAAGATGAAGTACATGTTTTAGTTAATTCTAAGATTCACCTTGATAAATGCCATTTAATATGAGGGAAAGATTTAAAATCTTTAAATTTGTTATATATTCACTGAAGCGTATCATTTTTCTTGTCCTATTTATGGGATTGCACGTATTTAAGAGAAGGTGGAGGAGCAGCCTGCTGGGTACCTTAACTCACACCTGCCTCTGATGAAGGGACTTTCAAGCCAGCTTTGAACAGGCCCCATGGCAAGACAGCACACGCAGCGTGTGCGGGCACTTCAGAGAGCCCGTGAGTCACAGGGCATCCCACAGGGCAGGGGGGCACGTACCCTAGGACAGCCAGGCATGTTCAGCTGTCTCGCCAGTGCCCCAATACTGCAGAGCAACCCTGTGGTGGCTAAGCCTGGGTGTGTGGAACTGCCCCGTGATCTGCAACTGCTGCACCGGGAAGATTTCTGCGTATTTGCCTCCAATGCAAAAAAAATTTAGAGCTGTCCGGGCAGGCTTCACTGCATCTCCCACTTGGTCCTTTGTGCTGTCCTT
Source organism: Balaeniceps rex (assembly GCA_013401315.1). NCBI lineage: Eukaryota > Metazoa > Chordata > Aves > Pelecaniformes > Balaenicipitidae > Balaeniceps > Balaeniceps rex. The sequence goes on from VYZW01047453.1 coordinate 204,237, forward strand.
TTATGAGATGTTTGTTCAGGTAAAGGTAAATGATTAGATCCCTCTTGGTAATGGCTAACTACCAGGGCAGGGACTTCTGTGAAAGCCACCTGTGCCCTAACAAGGCTGAAATACTGAACCCTGGCTTAGAAGTTGCCTGTTCCACTCTCAACTTCTCATACAAAGATCTAATCAAGACACAGAAATACCCATCTTCCAGGGCAAAAGATACAAATTAATTCATCTTCTTAACTGACAAGGTCACCAATAATTAAAGTCGCGTTCCTGAGCTTGCATTTCCAAGTAAGATATGTGGCCTCTTAAATGGAGAATGGGTCTTCAGCTTCTGGTGGTTTTGTTGCGCTTTTTTCTCTCTTTTTTTCCCAGTACTAAAAGTGGCTGCTGCAAAACGAATTTTTAGTCAAGTAAGTTTGTCTCCCGTCAAAGCAAGTTCTCACGGAAGTAATCCCTGGTTTGGGGAGGATGATACAGTTCTGGAGGGCACCAGGATCAGGACAGGAACTGCACCCTGCAACCTTGGCTATAATATCCAGCATCTCCCTTGTGAGATGTTATTAACCACTGTACAAGGTGGAAGCTTGACAGCCTGTCTCCAAAAAGGCGTTGAACGGAGAACATGAAGACACCCACCCAAATGAAAGATAGTGTCATGCTTCGGGGGGCACCTCTCCTTGTCAGGGGGCTGAGGTGCTGAAGAAGACAAAAGCTGTGCCCTGGTCTGTGCCCCACAGGCTGCTGTGGTCTGGTACTGGGTATGGGCAGGAACGGGGCTCCAGGCAATGAAGCACCTCCAGAGTGCTGCGTATGGTTGAAGGTTGGTTTGCCCTTCTCAGAGAGAAATAATAAAGAAGGTATTTAGAGAAGACGCTTACAATTACTGCTGCTGACAGAGTAACAGTTCAGAAGTAGTTAAGTGGTCATAACAAACACGTAGGAAACTCAGATGTGTGTGGTTAGCAACACCAGAGGAGGCTCAGCACAACTGTTATGTATAAACAACCAGCAGCCACTTTCTCCTACCTCATCTGCACCCTTATTAAAGCACTGGCTCGAAAACTCGGTGTTTTCAGATAGTATTACAGAGCTAAGTTTCAAGGCAAACATAGGTAAACACCTAAGTGTTAATAATTCACAGCAAGATGCCAGCTTTCTATTAAGGCATTTAATGTGCAAAGAAAACATTGCAAAAGGTCCTTGGAATAAGCTAAATAACTTTCAAACAAAAAGGAATTACTTAGCCTATCAGTATTGTTCATCAAGACTTACCTTTTGCTGCTTTTTAAATAAAAAATGGTGTTTCTGCCTAGAGTTTAAATTTGTGTACTTAAAACCAAAGACATAACCTCCTCCCTTTCTGACAAGGATGCCTCCGACTTTGCCAGCTGAAAGGGCAGCATCCCTCTCTTGTCCAGCCACCGGGATTCAGGGACCGACCACAGGGGGTGGCACCTTTACAGCTACTGTGGCTGTCCGGTAACTGGTTCATAAGGTGCACCATCCCCTCGTGCTCCTCAGCAGACCAACGGGGTAACGACAACACGACACACGGCCCCAGGCAAGGGGCTGTCAGAGAGCCAGCCAGGTTGCAGCTGGGACAGGAGACAAGTGGGGTGGTGAGGTATCACTACAGAGGCAATAGCTGAACTTGCTTTTATGCTTCATGTCTGGATAATCTCACTCGTAAAGGGTGTCAAACTCCTTTCACAGTACAAGCATGATCGAATACCCCAGTAAGGTTTCGCATATGCTAATGAAACAAACTTAGATACTGTAGAGATAAAAGTAGACTGATACCTAAATTAATTTACTTTTCATTTATTATTACTATAGTTTCCCAGTACCTGGCACCCTCTCCTCAAGAGATTATTAGGTTTTATTAGATTTCTTAGCTTAGTCACTGCAGGACCATGGCTGCACTACTCTGGGACCCGAGCAGACCCAGTGCAGCAGCCCTGCACCACATCAGCTTCCCAGCTTAGACCAGAGATCTTTACACCATGCTCCACTGTGCATCTAGACATACTGTCCAGGACACCAGGAAAATCTGATGCCTGTGGAAAGGGAGGCAGGAAGACAACAAAGGTCAGTATGTGCAGTATTCCTCCTACCACCTACTGCCAGAGAGGAGCTAAAAGAAGTTATATTTATACACAAATTGTCAATACACAGCCTTTTCAATACAAAATCCAACTAGAAATCCTACGCAGACTCCTATCTTCTCAATGGCTGTGGCATTCTCTTTGCTCGCCTTTCCAATGCAATGCTGCTCTACTTATATCCATCCAGAATGCTCTGCAAAGACTATTTGGCTTTTATGATGTCTCCTTTTTCTACGTAGCCTTCCATTGCATCTCAGCCTGTTATTACATCAAACATTAAACATATGCCCCCCTTAACTAGTCCCATCCCCTCCATCATCCTCAGCTCCTGCCTACGTTCATTCCACCATGTCAGGGCTCTGTTACCCAATTTTGTGCACTGGGAACTTCACTCCTTCTCCCCTCATTCTTGAAGAAATTACCCCTAAATATCTGTATTACTAACCTATTATTCCCATGGCTTAAGACTCTCTAAAACTTAGGAAGGGCAAAACATTTGTTTGTTGAGGCCACTAAATATCACAAAACAGTCATTGTACAATTCCTGGTGCAATTGTGTCAGCCATCCTAATCCTTCCTCCCCAAACCTCTCCTGCCCTCCCCAGCAGGGCTTCTCAGTCTTTCTGCTTGCAAAAGGTATGTCGTTTTGTCTGAGCTAGATCCAGCACAAAAAGAGCTCCTGCCTTCCTACAAATGCTTTGGTCCTATTTTAATTAAAGGGGCCAGTCACCCTCTAGCACAGCAATATGGTTATTAAATGCCTTTATCTCAACCAAAGGATTACATTTCAAAAAACTGTAAGGAAACCAGAAATAATTAATTCACTGCAGGAATCTCATTCTTTTCAACTGTGATTCAAGTGACATCTTAAGCTTGCTATCTTCAGCTCCAAAAAAGGTATACGGCTAAATCTCATGCTGAATGCTAAGTCCAAGTAGCTGGACTTGGTCCAGAAGAAGGTCTCCATGAGCTCAAAGCACTTAGGAAAGGTGTCCTGCCACCTGAGACTGTAAAAGACGGTGTAGCCACCACAACTGCAGTATGGCCATACTACATTGTTGTTCCCATGTCTCGATTTCCGGGGTGCAACAGCTCTTCAACCTGCCAAGCAATGAGTGCCCACTCTGCTGCCTACACCAGTCACCCGAATTCAGAAGACACGATGTAAAAGCTGGCATTTGCGGAGCACGGGCAATATGGATCATGCAGTATCAGCCCCTTTATCTCTACCCACTCCTCCTGCAGTGGCACCTCGCTGGCTCTTCTGGGGCTGCAGCCTTCGGCAGCCTTGGGGATACAGGAAGAATTTCCTCCATAGAAAGCAAGACAATATCCAACTTCCAGGCAGTTTGTCAGAGAGATTCCCAAACAACCAGGCCCTCAAACCCAGTATCTAAACATCAGGGAGCTTTGTTTTCAAAAGACTCCCAGCAAGGAAGCTCTGTTTGAAAAATACAGCTCTGCAGCACAGCTCTCCAAGTGTCCCCTCCAAGCCAGCTATCACAGGGACAGAAGAAGTTGCCAAAGAACAGCAGATCTTCTCTTTTTATTTCAATTCGGGCACTTACGCCAGATCCTGCACTCTACGGCAATCACAATTTCCATTTACCATCAGGGTGTATAAACTGGATGCTACTGGATTAAAGAAATAAAGTGCATACATTTGGAATTTAATAATGCACTGACACAGCCTCAAGACACGTTTCTAAAAAACAAGCAGATACACTGTCACAAGCTGAAAATAAAAAATGATAGCAGAATGCAAATATAATATCACAAGTTGTGCTAAAGCACATAGTAATCACCATAAAGCAAGCACAAACAAAACATGAACGATATTTACAGAGACAACTTGAAAGTGCTACTGAAATGAGAAACAGCTCAAGAAGACATATGGACAAGACATAAGACCCTTTTACTGCTAAAAAATGGTATTCAGTTGTGTGGAAGACCTCATCATTACAGACAACGTCCTCTGGGAAGGAAGAAGAAAGGAAGGAGGTTCTAATTACTGTAACAAACAGTAAGGGTATAAAAGATCTAGAATAAGATTTCAAAAACTATCTAAACAGTCCAGGAGCTCGAGGCTCATCTTCAAAAGCGAGTCATGGCTTCAGAAAATCTCATCGCCACAGACAATGGTGAGAACTATTCAGGGAGTACGACACACCACGGCAGCCAGTAAGGACCACGCACAGCTGGTCCAACACCGACCTTTCATCTTACCAAACCGCATCAGAGGTGGGAGCTTCTCTGAGAGCCAGGTGGCACGACGGGCATAGTCCGAAGGGCGGAGCAGCCCTAGGACGGCACCTTGGGCGCAGCGCTCCCGGGAGGAAACCAGGGCATCACACCGTGAGCGAGACGGGGCAGGGACGCGCAAGCAGGACTCAAAGTTCTCCTCTTCCCAGCGGTGGTGGCACTTCAGTGGCAATCCTGTTTTCCAGCCCTAATGATGTTTTACTTCGCTACTCATTTCTTACGCCGTTTCGGTCTTCTCCCCTTCCTTATCTCCTTTTATTTGAACCACGCAGCTGTAATCCACAGTCACCTTTCTTCTCTTTTTCCTTTCTTGTCCATTCAAGGAAAAAAGTACTTATTGAGACTGCAAAAGGTTATGACCCCAAGCCATCAAGGCTTCATTTTACTGTGGGCAAGATCCTTCTGGCAGCCCAATTTCATACTTGATGCTGGAGGCTGCACCTGCTTGACATAACCTTTGCCAGCTAAATGCAGACTTGCCAAAATCATTTCTCAAGAGCAAGGAGAAGAGACACGGGAGATCAGATGTCGACCAACATACTCCAGCAGCTCAAAAATGCCCACCACTGCACTGTAAACAGCAGCAGATTATGCCCTGCGCTCCTTTTAAATAGCAGCATGGAAGCATTTAGTTCAGCAAGCCAATTTGGTACCAGCTTTTTCCGGGCCCTGTGGCCCCATCTGCCTATTCCAGTTTAGTTTAGCTTTGACTGATCCCAGTTACATAACTATACCCTTAAGCTCATAAGTTGTAAGGTCAGTAGCAGGTTAAACCGTTGCTGTGTAAGATAATATAGGCAAAACCTGAACTGTCCTACTGCCACACCTATTTTTCTGTGTATCTGATGCAATTCCCAGCTCTCAAAGCTGGGCAGGAGATTTCCTTTCCTTCTCGCATACCTCTTCATTTTTTTCTTTCTTCTTCCATTTCTCTCCCAGATTATTTTTACTTTTATAATACACTCAGGAAGATGACAAAAACAAAGTGAGAAAAGCTAAATTTTACTATTTAGTGAGAAAAGCATCATTTTACTACAGGCATTTAATTGAAGTGTTTTAGGCAGCACATCATATCGCCTGTCATGAGCACACTGAACTACCATGAAAAGGGGGAGGAAAAGATAACGGTGTTTTGCCAAATGTTCAATATTTTTAAACCTAAAGTGAAATAACCCACGAAAGCAGACAGAGCTCAACTTCAGAGCAGGTCTGTCCCAGTAGCACATTGTCCTGAAGGTAGATACCTTATAAGCCCTGGGCTCCCTAATGATGGAATATGCAGGCAGGCTTGGTTAAATGACCTGGCAGGAAACCTACCTGGCAAGTAGTTACTGAAACTTCCCTGCCAGTCAAGATCATGCCAAATCCCTGCCGAACTTCTGCTAGAGCACTGTCAAGCTGTCTCTGCAAAACACTTGTATTTGAGAAGGGTTTGGCTGAGGCTTTTTTGAAATTTAATTGACATCTTTAAAAAAAACACTCTGGCTTTCTTTGCATTTGTGAGACACCAGCAGTGTAGCTGCAGCGTAATAGTAGGGTATGGCTCTATTAGCGCAACAGCAATATTGGAGAATGATGCAATGAAAGAAATCACCCTTCTTGTCAGCCTGCTTCAAATGCTGATGCTGAAGAGCATCATACTTTCTGCAGTAACCCATCAGCTTTTGTTCAGTCAAAGGTATGTTGTAGCACAAGGGAAGAGAGAAGAGTTTTCATTCTACTGTGGAAAGAAATGATATTGAGTCACAGAATCACAGAAAAAATTAGGTCAGAATGGACTTCGGGAGGTCATCAAGTCCAATCTCCTGCTCAAAGCAGGGCCAGTTTCAAAGTTCAATCAGATTCCTCGGGGCCTTGCCCTGCCAAAGGTGGGAAATTTCCAAGGACAAAGATTCCAGAGCTTCTCTGGGCAACCCATTTCAATACTTAACCACTCCTGCTGTGAATGTTTTTTTTTTCCCTTAGATCTAGTCAAAATTCCTCTTGCTGCAACTTGTGACTGTCATTGTGCAACTCTGAGAACACCCAGCAGCATCTTCTCCTTAGCCCCGACCTAGGTTGTAAAAGTGGAATTACATCCCCCCTTATTCTTCTCCAGGCTGAAACAAATCTCAGCCTTTCCTTGTGCATTAAGCACTCTCATCCCCTAACTGTCTTGATGGCCCTCCACTCCACTTGCTCCAGTATGTCAGCATCTCCCTTGCACAAGATGGTGACTCACAAGGGCCAAGTCATTTCCCTTGGCCTGCCACTTAACCTTTTTGCTCATACAACACAGTATGCACTCATCTTGTTCTCCACATTATGTACCTTCCACCACTCACTAACTTATCTAACTGGTTTTCCTCTGATCCATGTCAGGTGGTGTAATTTAGCCACATTTGGGCTAAAAAAAGGTGGGAAGCTCTGTTATATAGTTCAAGAAAGAAAAGTATGCTCATCTGTTACATTTGTTCTGCCTCCGTTGAGGAGAGGTTTATGAAACAGAAAGGTCTTTATCTGAGCCTTGACGGAGCGTGGAAATGGTATTTGTTCAGACCTCAAGCAGAGAAAAGGGGCAAGAAGCATTTTGGACAGTGTACCAGAGATTTTTCAAATATGGAGATGTACCAATATAAATCTTACTAGTTATTCTACTAAAAAGTTGCTTTAAAACCCTCCGCACAGGTTGATTGCTAATTATATCACATGCCTTTAGTGAATACAGAATTAAGGCACATTATCCCTGAAAAAAATAAAACTTCTAATTGTGTTTATCATCTAAGTAATTTGGCCACCTAATTCCCCCAGCTGGCTATGGTTTGGTACCCGTTCTCTAGTGGAGTCCACTTTGTATATAGTTTGCGAATACGCTATCCCCTTCTAAAGACGTATGAGACGTGTCCCCATGGCATGCTGCTACAAGAGCTGTCACTAGATGCAGAGACACGAACACATGCTTGAGAAACAGTAGTGAAGCAATGAGCAAGAGGCACACCATATTTTGTCAGCAGGAATGTTATGAAATAGCCACAAGAAAACTCAACCATATTGTTCTAATTTAGGATAGAGTAGATATAGGGTATTATTTTGGAGCATGAAAATGTAATCTATCCCAGTCTCTCTTCCCCCACCGCCCCTTTCAAATAACAGCCTGCCCTGTCATCCACATTAAATTAACAGCTAAACATAGTTGACTTCCAACCAGGATGTTACGAGGATTTAGCCTTCCTATATACACATACACTTACAAAAGAAATTCTGGTAATGAGATTGAGATCAAAATATTGCCCAGAATCCTTTTAAAATCAAGGCCAGGGAAAAGAGAAGAGGGATTTCTTTACGATTTAAGGATAAATATGATACGTACAATCAAAACAACAAAATCTGAGAAGTTATAGCAGACGTGTTAATCTGCGTTCTTTAGCTTCAAATTCTCCCATTTCACGTAAGTGTCAGCTTGTCCCAGAGCTTGACGGCATTGTATAAAGAAACAACTGCATATCTTCTAAAAACAGAAGATGGTGAGATCTCTTGGACAGTTTGCCCAAAGACTGTATTGTGCCTAAACTCTTATGGGAATACAATTCAGAAAGGTTTATTCAATAAATTAAAAGAAATACCTCCTACGGGAAGCAAAAGACATAACAGAATGAAAAACATTTCCTGTAGGAGGAATATTTTTAGACTTTTAGAGAGAGAGGCAAATGAAAACTGAACAGAGCACTGCCAACTGGTTTCTCACCACATTACTCTCAGTAGGGTGCAACTCAACTGAAATTACCCTTTAGAGAAAAAAGGAAAAGACTGCTCAAAAACTATCTTGCCGTATTACAACAGTGGCAGAAAACAAGGGATAAAGCAAATGAAACCTGAAAATAGCAATGGAAAAATTGTATTAGTCTTCCTCTTACAAAATCAGTTATAGATGTTCAGTGGAGGTACAGTCCCATCACTGAAAGCCAAATCCAGGAAGCTAGTCCTTTGAAGCAGCATGACTTCTTCAAAGTGCAAAAGTAATCTTAATCCCACTATAAAAAAATGAACGTTTCATTTGTTAGTAAAGTCTGTATCATACTCTGTACTTTGCTGAAACCCATTTTGTCCATTTATGAGACAAACCATTTATGAGAACAAAAGGACTCGTTAACATTTGACTTGGCCAATCCAAATAATAGGCTACAGCTACAGTAAAGCAGCTTTTTTTTAGTATGAACTTCAGGTGATGAAAGCAAGAAGATGACACATTATCTTCCTTTTTAATGTTTGGCGTGGAGGATAACTGAAGATACACATAACAAGGACAACTAAAAATAGATAAAAGACAAGCCCAACCTGAAAAAGTCCAAGTGCATGGAACAGGAACTCATAAATGAACAGGGGAGAAAAGAGAAAAACAAGATCTACCCAAAGTCCTAGCATGTTCTCAGCAGCGACAGAGACTGAGCGCTCATGTGCATCCTCACGAAGTGCAATGCTCAAAAATCTCTTTTTGACCTTACATCGTCAAAGAGTCCTCAGGGAGAAATACCATAAATCAGAAGGTCTTTGCTTTGAGAGGATACAGAAGAGAGCAAGTAGGAAGATCCAGAAAAGACAGTTCTGGTTTCACAACTTGGGAGGCTGATGCAAGCTGTTCCCATAGCCGGGATTGTGAGGATGATGACCCAGGGATAAGAGCTTTAGGGTGGGAAACTGGTGTTTGTATTTATGGGCCAGAGACACAGTACCTAACCTACTTAGCTCCAAAAACACGAACATGTGGTACCCAACATCTGGTTCCAGTAAGACAATGCAGCGAGCATCAAGCACTGGAAGCTCATCGCATCCTTCAAAAACACTCTTAACTCTCCCGGGGATTTAGTAACTCCTTGCTGACAACCGGAGTGGAACAGACATGTAACTTGAAATAGCCAGTCTGTACACATCTAGGAAAAGCTGAAACTCAACCAGAGAGCCTGCGCATTCATTTCCATTGATATGCATTATTGCTACAGGATAAGAATAGATAAAAAAATAATAGAAATTATTTTGAACAAAAATAGCTTAAAAATCTACACGAAACAACAGATACAGAAGTTTTAAAGAGTGGTGAAGTAAGTAAAATTCCTAGGACTGAATGATAACTAGAGGCTGTGCTTCCTACCTGATACTCTGTTTTCACTAGTAGTATTCACCTGCCAAACGTAAAGCACACGCTTGAGTACTCTGTCAGATTGAAGTCTGAGAGCTCAATACCTTGCCAAATTGTCGCAATGTCAAATTCCAATGAAGTCTGAAGCTTGCCCTTACCTCTTTATTGCCCCCCTTCCAGTTTCCGTAAGCTGAATGGAATATTTGGCCTCTTCTCCCACCATCCAGACACCTGGTTCAGTTAAAAAACAGTGTGACCTAGGATGTACAAAAGCTATGTTTTAAAACATCAGCTTAATTCCAGTGACCCTTACATTCTCAAATACTATGCCACATAGCCAGAAAATCAAATATGAGAGGCATTATATCATGTTTAATGAGACTAAGATAGTATTGACATTATAACCTTAATGTTCATTACCTTTTTACATTAAGATTTCAACACTGCAACTCTTGACACTGACACAATCTAGTTACTACTATACCAGCATGAGTGTTCAGCCCTACTCACTCAGAACTCCCTGCTGGTTTCCATTATGGTATTTACATCTGGAAGGAAAAAAAGAAAAAAGAAGTGCTTAATACCTATATGCTTATACAGCCACAACACCACAGAAGAGCGAAGAGAAACTCCTGAAAAGTCCTCCACCTGCAAACTGTCACAGCTGCAGTTCTTGTTATACAAGAGAGTCTGCAAAGCTAAATGTGCCGCAACTCCATCATGAAGTCAAGACAGCAGCCTGGATTGTTGATATTTTAGAGGCTGCTCAAAATTACTTTTCAGTCTCATTTCTATTATTTTCACAAGTTCCTTTCCCATTACTTAAGCAATGCACTCTCGGGGAGAATTCTCTCTGTCCTAGCTGTCAACTCCCATGTTTTCACCAAATGTCTTCAGATGTAATTTAGTCGGGAACGGGAAGAGTGCATTTGCCAAATTCAGAAATGTTGAATGTATTTAGTTACTTTTAATGGCATTCCTCTTCATTTGAGACCCACAACGTTTCTGCCCACCAAATTTTGCAATTGTAGAACTCTTACAGCATTGAATGGGATGGACTTAGGCTGAAACTAATCTGTGTGCCTAGTGTTTTAGGGTGTCTTATAGAAGAAAATAAAGCAGAACAGTTCAGTGGTAAATATCAGCACACAAAGTTTTTTATTTTTAAAAAAAAAAAAGCTTCCAAAATACAGTTCTCACACATCTCATTAAGAAGTCCCCCTCAAAGGGAAAAATGCAAGTTAGCAATTTTGGGGATGGGGAAGTGTCCAGTTTTTTAAATGTTTGGAGGAAGACCAAAAAACCAAGGTAACAAAAAGCCGTTTAAACATGCTAGGCCCCCATTTTGCTTCCTGTACAGTTAATCTCTACATGGGAATGTGTTCAAAGCTCTCTTCCGTCCATACAGAAAAATGTCTGGGTTAGGTATCTAGGTGCTTAAGGATAAGTAGAACAGTGAGCCCACATTTAACTTCAGCCATGTACCACTCTTCAGAGATCATTATGGCAAAAAGATCAGCTAGTGCTATGGCAATTTAATACATTCCCTGTGATTCCTTCCCAAAGACGGACAAATTTTCCATCTGATGGGGAAGCAATTCTAGAGCATCTCATCACAACAAGCCATACAATAAACACAGGCAAATGCAGAAGCAATGAAGTCAAAAACATGAGGCCAAGAGCTCAGTGAAGATAAAGCCTGTAAGACTATGGCAAGTGGATAGCAATAAACATGACATTGTCACAAGAGACTAAATGTTGAGGAGGTATTCCATTAAAATATTTGCATGTATAGTGTTAAATTAGTTTATTGGGGAGTACTGACCTTTAGACGATGTGAACTATTGCAGCCTTCAGTGGTAGAGCCTTATCCCCAGTTCCAAGTGCAGCAGCTTTGTTTTTACACCTCGAAAGCTTCAGCTTAACCCCTGGTTTGACAAATGTGCTGTCACATCAACATCACTTGGAGTGCAATGCCTACTGAAAACTGGGGAAAGGATGTCTTCACTTATGTATCTCATCCTAGATCTTTTCAAAGTGATGCAGTATATATACTTCTATTTCACATTTTCTTCACGCATCCCAATGAATAGGAGAAAACTGCCTTCTTTCTCTCTTTTCTGTAGGTAACCTACAAGTTTCAGAATATGCATCAGTCATTGCCCACAAGTTGAATAGGGGAAGGAAAAACAAAGAAAAGCTCTCCCTCCTCTAAATTTACAATGAACAGGTTCTGCTCCTGCAAGCTTGATTATGTGATCAGTCCTTTCTCTCTCCAAAACAACTTGTCCCACTAACCTCAAAGAAAAATACTCATTGGAAGCACCCAAAGATATATATCCATATGGAAATGTGACCTCTCAGTTTGTCCCATTTTTAAGAATTTTGCTTTACCCTTTATCTCTGAAAGTATTTTTCATGTATGTCCTTCCAGCAGCATAGTTTTGAAGTAAGCATTGGCTGTAAAAAAGCAAAGAGAAGTAAGCTAGTCACTCACAGCAGCTTGGAAAAATGGGGTTAAAATTAATTTGCAAAAAACAGTGATGCTCAGGGGGAAACTTTGGCAAGCAAGGAGATACAGAAAGAGGGAATCTGAGACCGCCTTCCCAATGGATTTAAACTATTAAAGTATCAAGCAAGCGAATTTACAGAAGCTGACCTCCCAAGGCAACTATTAGCTGAAACTGGTGGTGTGAGTGTTCACTACTTCCGACAGGTGTGCCCTAAATTATCACTCCATATGACTCAAACAGAAATTATAAAATAATTTAGATAAACCAAGGTTGTTCTGATATTGCAGATGAGCATCTCCAACATCCTTGCAGCTAGCCACAGCTTGGCCGGCCAGCAGCTCAGGAGACACCAGGACGACTCCTGGCTTCTCCCCCAGAACCCGGTGAGGAACCAGGGCGACCTTCCCGCTCACCCCATGGGAAACCCCTCGCCCTGTTGTGCTTGACAGCAAGCCTCCCTGGGCGAGCCGGCAGGTCGATCGCAGGCTGCGCCAGGAGGAGGAAGAAGTGAGGACGGGCTGAGCCAACCACCCGCAGCAACCCGAAAGCACCGAGGAGCAAGCTGCAAACTCACTGTGGTGCCTCCTGCTTCCCGGCAGCCAGGCACACAAGTGGGAAGGCTGCAGATGTTATGCTACCATTACTTTAAAAACAGCTCTCCCCCAAAAAAGCATATTAGATGGTGATGTTAAAGTTTAATTAGTCAGTAACACACAGAGTATGATAGCAAAATAATAAGGCCATATAAGTTTAAGTGTGTAGATTTGGTTTATCCTAACAAAGAGATTACTCAGATACAGTCACATAGAACCATAGAATCATAAAATCTATGATTTTGTTATACACATGCTGTGGCTTTCCATTGCCGTCTTTAGGACAGGAAAATAAGCAGAAGAATTAATGCAACTTGAGACTTCACACAGATCTATTCCTTTTGAGCTGTTTTGGACTTTTCACCTGCTGATGGGAACTGAGGATGAATGCTTTTTTCCCTTGTTAAAAATCGCCCTTGGCTTTGCCCCACTGAAAGCAGTGGAAATTCTGATTTCCACAGTCCCAGGAACAGTTTTTTTTATTTAAGCAGCTTATATATTAGCAGAGAATAGAAAGGGGAAAGAATGCTTCTCAGCCAAGTAAAGCTCTACTAAAAATAACCTTCACAATTGTAAAATACTCTTGTGAATAAAATTACATGTCAATAAAGAAGAGCCAGATCACCCGGGAGTGACAGACACCTCTGTCACACAATGCTTCACATCCAAAAATCTGTGGATCCAAGAATATAGGCCTAACACCTTTCTTTGTGTAAAGCCTTTAGGTGTGACATGCTGCTAAACTGGAAATCCCCCGTGCACTCTGGCGTTCCATTAAAAATTATTTATGAATGGCCGCATGAACCGAGCAGCAACCTTTCCATCCCTAGGCCAGGAGACAGGGTTGCTGAAGTCAAAGAACTACAACAAAAAAAAAGGGTGAAACAAACAATCCATCCTTCTCCTGGCCTCATATCAAAGCTATTACGGACATTTTGGCCTCATCTACAGAAACGGCAGATCAGCTGGCAAGGGAGCGCTCGGTGCAGGCTTTAAAATCTGAATAGAGCCGGCCTGGTGCTCCTACCCCTGCAGCCCTGAAGCGCGGGGCTGCCCAGGGGCGGGATGCGCCAGCGCGTGCTGGAAACCCCATCTTCACCGCATCCCTCTACACACCAGCGCACGGATCCAGCTTGGGACAGGTGAAGGAGGTCCTGCTCAGAAGTTATTATTTTGGGAGGTTCTGAAGAGAAAAATCTCCACTGCGTTTTTACTTCTCTTTAACGCTTTAGAGATCAAGGTAGGGGGAAGAAAACAATTCCCATATATATCTCCTAAAATACTATTTTTAGTGCATAACCCTGTTGCTTGCACAGTGGCTTTAGAGAAATATTTTCCAAAAAGCACAATTATACTGAAGATGTCGGAATGAAGGTAAAGAAAACAGGTTTTTGTAATGAATATCTCTTATTCTCCAGCTAATAGGATGGGAATTTCTAAATACTCAGACCAAAACCTTCCATGCTCATTTTTGGCTTGCAGTCATCTATACAGTTGTCTTTTACAGCTGAGTAAAATCATTGTAATGACGTACTTCTTTTTTCAAGTTGGAAAAAACTGAACGACACATTTCCTATTGAGAATACAATAATTCCTATAACGGGGCCTTTTAAAGTTACAATATTATAAATAGTTAATTCCTTTTCACCCAATAAAATGTAGGTTTTCCACCTCCTCAAGCACACTTGCTTTGCCACAGCTGGGTGAAGCCCCAGAGACAGAGAATCCTTCGCTTCCTAAAAACTGAACAAGTCTTTTTCCAATAAAGACTAAATAGGAAGCAAGCAACTAAATCCTTTATGAACAACGCTGTTTGATGATAAAACCAAACTGAGTGAACATTAAGATGCATGCCTGCAATAAGAGGGGGAATATGATCAAAATTATGGATGTGCGGTTTCATTTAAAATACAGATTAAAACCATTTATACACGTCATTGCTGCTAGTTATAACTAAGTTAATATTTGTATAATGCCTTGCAAATAGAAACTCTGAAACCAGTAGGTATGAGGCTAAATGTCAACCGACGTACAGTGCCACAAATTCACAGTGACCATGTGGACCCGCCGCGGCAGCCCGGCTTTCAGGTGCAGCACACCCTGCTCCTACATCGCAGCCACACCACTGTGACTGCTGGGACGACGACTGCGATGACACTCGTGCCCAACTGAGGGCTTGTGGAGAGGGGTGGCCCGGCCACCTGTCCAGCCCGCACACGAGGACCTGGCACAGAGACACGGATACTCGCTTCTCCTGACAGCGCTGGGCTCAGACATTCCCAAAATTGTTCTCGTACATCGAGAACATCAAGAATCGCAAGTTGCGTTTTTTTTTTTCTAACATAAAGGTCATTTTTTTTCTAAACTGCACTTACACATACGTACCGGTTACTCTAAAAATCAGGCCTCGCCAATAGGAAAGATGCCTCCAAAATACAAGACCGCACTTTCTTAGCGGAAACACCCATTTCTTAAATGTCTGAAAGATACTTCCCCAGGTTCAAATGCCAAGTAAATAACAATTTGTCAGAGAACAGCGCTGTAACATAACATGAAACTGCACTGAATCAAATTTAACTGTAAATGACATCACAATGTAATGCAATCACACTACTAGTAATACACCCCCACCCCCGCAAAAAAAAAACGTTTGACTATTTAAAAATGCTAGCTACACACCAAAGTAGGAAAAATAATTGTACTTTTGAACTTGCAGTCTGAAGGTGCGCTGTGCTACGTGGTTTGACAACATTCAGACCTGCAAAAAATGCCAGGTAAACTAACCCTTATGTGCCCCAAGAGTCCGACACCTTTGCGTGGATTCAGTGAAAACACGGAGACCCGCTTACATTTGCAGATCAGAGACCATGCTCTGAGTCTTGGACTCAGTCAGGAAGCTCTGCACAGGAAATCTTACGTATCTTGTACTTTTTGATGTTCCTTATCAAATCATAAGTGGACAGGCAAGCCGATCTACCCTTAATTAGCGTGAGCATCTAAAGGTCTGTCTCACTGGCGGTTTTTTGTCACTGACGCCGCAACTCTCACAAAGTTCTTCGAAATCATGAATTTTTAACTACCTTAAAATTCAAGCATCAAGATGAAATATTGCTAAGAGTAACTTCTGATCACAAGACTTAATAATAAACCATTTTTGAAAACTGCTAAAAATCTTCACTGCTTCTTTCAACATTAGCCAGCATCATGCCTGAAGTCACCACCCAGCTGCTGACACTCCATCCCAACTGGCAGATGTTGACATCTTTATAAAAACCCCAAGCTAGCAGTAGGACACGGGGGCTCATTCGGGGTGAGACGCAGCCTTTGCCCTTAAAGATCACTTTTGGTGATCTCGTGCCGTGATGGTGCCTAAATTGGTTTTGGATCCCAGATCACTGTGTAAGGCAATGATTTTTCCAAGGACTTCTGCATCCCACTGAAACAATGGGGCTGTTTTGTTGATAGATCTAGTTGGCATTGGCTTTTTCTAATAAATACATCTTAAATGGAAATGGCAATATAACGAAAAGGCTGCCTTCTGACCCCAGCCCAAAAGCTCCAGGAGGCACTACTAAACAGTTAAGCGGCAAACCTAACTGCCACAAACAGGATGGAGAATTTCTTCAAACACAAAATTTCTTCTCCTCCCGCTACAAAAGGCTGTGCCTAACCAACTCGCCGAGCAATCGCTATCAAGAAACAATGCCACATTCTTTGAATACATTCGTCCAGATGGTACGATAGCTGCAGCCCAACATCGACGACATCCAAGTTAAACGAATAAATATTTGCATTGCGAAGTTGGATTTGTCTTGGAACACGATCGCTCCTCATGTGGTTTTGACACATGTGCGTTGTCAAATAAATCACAGATCGCTGGGTGCGCACATTAAAAATAATTTGTCTATCTTGTTAGAAGCCATCGCATACTTCGGTTTACGAGGTGCGAAACTGGGAGGGGAAGGTTCTACACGCCCGGGACAACTACAGACAGAGCCCGCCGAGGGAACATCAAACGCCGCCGTCCATCCTGCCAACGCCGCGGATCCCCGCGCCCGGCGCTAACGCCCCTGCCCCTTCCCCACGGCGGCCTCGACGGCACGGCTGCCACAGACCGGGGCCGCGCCGCCCAGCTGCCCCCGGGGGTGGGGGGGCCGCCCCGTCCCGGGGACCGATGGCTGCGGGGCTCC